>JAPYYT010002998.1:0-14699 GCA_030522565.1 Ceratosolen corneri | reverse complement strand
ACTTTAAAATAATCACCATTTTACAGCATTACCCACGCCAATTTGCCTCTGTTTCATTCTACCCTGCTATCTCTCTTTCTCCACTATCCGCCTCTCCCTTCCTCACCAGGGAGAGTATTTTCTCGGGCTTAATTCCCGAACACATTATTTAATAAATAAATGTGAATTACAGAATCCTCTCAACTATTTTGGATAATAATAGATCAATTTTTTGATTTCATGAGATATACAATAGAAAAAGTAATAGATTTCACTGTATGAATAATAATCTTAAACACATACAGAACTAGAATTTTTATTATTATTTTGTATGAATCATAATATTAAATTCTTCTACTTATTTCCTATATATATTAAAAAAAATTGATTAATCAAAACAAAATTTATTTATAAAATCAATTTCTTCATAGATATCTTAGAATTTTTATTACTGATAAATATCTGTTTTCCCATTTTCCGGCAATTCTAATAATGAAAAGTAAATTTTTCTAATTTACAGATTCGATTTAATATAAATAGTGTTCGATCATACCTAGAAGAAAAAAAATCAACAATAAATTTTTTAGTTCTGTATTTTTTTTTTTATATTAAACATTTTTTAAACAGAATGAACATTTTTAACAGTTAATGAACGAAATCGTTTAATATTTACAATAATACCAGATTTTGTGGGTAATTTAATTGTTGTTGTGAACATTTAATTTTCTAAATTCTATTCATGTTTAGATTACTTATTTTATTATAATTGATGTTATATAATATAATGATCGTAATAGAAAACTTTATAAGAAATCATACATTTGTAAATAATAATAAATTATATGAATTTATTAATATAACAGAAGCTTTTAATTTTAATCTTTTCTACAGATGAAAAATAAATTCAATACTAGTAAATATTTAAATTAAATTTCTAAGGAATATATAAAGCAAAAAGTCTTATTACAAATCAATTTGATACTAAGCATAAAAATATCTGAGTATGATGATACTCGGAAATATTAACCATACTTAAGACATTAAATTATTTGCTGGTAAAAAATTAATTAATTTATTTTCTTATTTTTAAATAATAAATAATTTATTAAAATTTCGTAACAAATTTTATAATTATTATTTTATTAATTCATGATTATAATTAATAGTAATAATTAATAAATGCAAATATATTAAAAATAAATTTATATTATAGTTGATCTATATGTATCGGTATTATGACTTTTTAAATAATTTAAATAAATGTACAAAATATGATTAATTTATTTAATTAATGATTAATCGAATATCAAAAATTTAACAATTACAAATATTTACTTATAAATATATTTTTTAATTAATTAAAACTCTCATGTAAAAAACTAATAAAAACTAATAGTTTTAAATTTTTCATATTATAATACAAGCTTTAATTAGTCAGTTAAATTAATATTTCTATACTGGGAAGTGAAATTTTGTTTATACACTATTTGTTCAATATTTAAATGATTTAAACAATAGATTCAATTCTATATATTTTTCAATAACTTCTTATACCTTATTAAATAATATTCAATATAAAAATCAGTCATTGTAAATTATTTATAATTAAAAAGTTAAGTTTCATTACTTTACTTCCAATAATAAATGTAATACTTTTTAAATTTCAATTCTTAATTAAAGTCACATATTTACTAATTTGAAAATTAGTTAAAGACTAGATTTTATATTAATTGGTTTTGTAGTTTAATCCTTATAAATATTAAAAATTTATTTATATATTTTTATGTCATATATAGATATTATATAATTAATTTAATAAAAATTCATTTTCAAAAAGTATATTATGAGATACCATACCATACCATAGCAACATAATTAATGCTTACTCACGATCCCTATGAGAACAACTTTAATAGATCAAAACAAATAATAATATTTATATCTTACTTTGCATTCTTTAGAAATTACGATATACAACTAAATTAAATCTTTTAAAAATAATGACAAACAAATTTTCAAAATTATATAAGAAATTAGATTGTGTAAGAAAATATATATTCTTGTGAAATTTCTTATTAATTATAAATCTACAACTTTCATCTGTAAATTCGATTAAAACTGAATCGGTCTTACGAATGAAAATATAATAGACTATTTTAGATTTTTAAAAAAATTGTAAATGCCAACCCTGAAGCTATGAAAATCAATTGATTAATAGCATGATGATAATAGATGGAAGATAACTGGAAATTGACTAATTAGTCTGACAATTTATTCTAAAAATATTAGAATAACTAATTACTCTATATCAGAAAATAGATTAGAAACTGTGATATGATTCTTGCTATCATACTATAAGTAGGCAGTAGTATTACTTTTTCAAGTTATGAATCAATCTTATGAGCTGCAAGCAATATGGATATCATAGTATGACGACAAAAATATTCAGAAATCACTAATGATAGACTATTCTCACTATCTGAGAAAGTAGCCCAAACATTCATCAATCAAAGGACAAATTATTTTTCTAAGTCAAATAATATTTTCAACTTTTTTTCAAGCTTTATAACTACAGTACTAATTCATTTTCTTCGGCTCTCTCTCTCTCTCTCTCTCTCTTTATTCATATATCTTTCTCCTAAATTGTCCTTTAAAATTTGTTTTTGGTAAAATACAATACACCATATACATATTTATATCAAGGAAAATAAATATTAAATAAGCTTACTAGCACATACATTACAGATGTATTATTAGCAATAAACAAAGAAATCTTACATTTATTAAACTTCACGAAATTAGTAACTATTACAAAATAACCCAAAAATTATGTTATAACAAGTAAATACTTGCAATGGAAAGTGTGAATATTCACAATGCCTTACTAGCTATATAATGTTCTCGTGATATAAAAATTCCTAACCCTATTTAGATAATTAACTGAATTTGATCAAAATATATTACTATGAAATTCTTTATTACTCGAAGAATCCTATATTATCTAAAATTTAATAAAAGTAAGAACATCGATTAAAAATTATCCTATCATTATACTCTGCAAGACTAAATTATTAATATTATCATTAGACATTAAGTTTAAGTATAATAACGGAAAACATGTCTAGATGTATTAATAGATATTATAGAAATAGTATCTATAGAAGTTCTCTGTATTTGTGTTCTCGGTTCTCAGTATACGTGAAATATTAAAATATCAAAAATATTTTAAAAGATGTTTATCTAAATATTAAATACCTCTTAAGAGTATCAAAACACTTTTAACTAAAGGTAATATTGTTTTATCTATAAACTTCTTTAAAAAGTTTTATAATATAATCACCTATAATACAAATAAGTATTATTACATAACTGAAAATATACAGTTTTATCATGATCGTTCAATAGCTTATAGATGATTAAACATAATTAACTAGTTCCTTAGTTTAATGGGCTTAAAAATGAATGAAGAATATAGATGATATAAATTGTAAAAAGAATGCATCATTTAGATTATGCTGGACACAAACCGAAAATGTATGATGACCTTCTTCCCGATCTATATAACATTAAACAATTTATGTTCGTTCAGTCTATTAGATTATTGGAATTATAGATAATAGTTTTATCAATCAGTAATTAAAAAAAATTAAAAATACACTATAATGGAATAAATCTTTAATGCTTAATTAATTCTATCTTGATCCACCCTATCCGCAAGTACTGGCTTTTCCAATTTTTATTTCTTACATTCATATTGCAGAAGACTATAAAATATATAAATTTGAGCTAGGACAACTAATATTTTATCGATTTAAAATGTTTTTTTAGTTTACAGTTCTAGCCAAGTTTCAACACTTTATAAAAAATACTTAAGTAAATTTTTATTATTAATTTTTTTAATTTATTGATTTAAATATATTCATATATTCATATATTCAAAAAAATTTTATATATAATTAAATTGTCCAATTTTAACCAGTAACTTTTTGTAATTTTTTATACAATTATTTAACAATAGTAGATGTTCTCAAATATATTTATATATCAATTAAATCCAAAAAATAAACAACTGATAATTAAAAAAAAAGATTAAATAATATTTTATATGTCTAAACGGTATTAAAAATTAAACTTCTGATTGTATGTAAGATATTATATACACTTGACATCTTGAAAATACATTTCTATCTTTCCTCTTACTGTTCTGTCCTTTCAATATCTCAACTTGCCTCGACAATTAGTGAAAATAGAACTCAAAGTATACAAAAAGAGTTGGTTGGTACAGTCGGGAGGCTGCTAGCAACTACCCGTGCTAACCTCGTAGAAGGGTAGCTATAAAAGTTTATGCTCTCCATACGTTGTAATATAGTTCAGCTGGGGTAGTAACACTACAAGCGGACTGCCTGGGGATCGGTAAAATATGCGGGCAATAAGTATGGATTGTTATTAACACAGGGGCGAATACTGCATTTCCACCGCTACCGCCACCAACGCTGCCACGTTTCTGAATCCATTATCTCCGTATGGTGGCTAAAATACCGACAGATATATCCATACACGAATCAGTTCTACATGTTATATGAGCGCAATGCGCAATATCAAAGCAATAATAAAAATAAAAGAGAATCAAAAGAAATCACATTAATTTGGCTACATAAGTTAAATAATATTATTAACAGTAAAAAGATCTATATACAAATAACTTCAATAAGCAATCTATTTTTATTGTATTTTTAAATAATTAAATGTGCAGTTTGTTATATTAATATGCATATAACACATTATTTCTTATTACTTTAACCTAGCTAAAAGTCACGAAGAAAAATACGAAAAACTAGAAATGCATAAATACATTACTTTATAACAACCGTGTTTTATTAAATATCAGTCTGATTGGATTCCGAATATAAAAAAATGTTCATATATTTGTATTTAAATTTATATTTAAAACCAATTCAATTATAAAAAATAATTTTATTCCATGTAAATTAATTGTTAAGTAAATATATTTTTGTCACTTTGATAAATTTATTCAAAATCCTAATATATTTTTCTATTTAATTCTATTTAATATGTATAAATTTTTAAAATAGTTTCTAGTGATCTGAATCAATCATTAATTCTCTTTTGATATTATAAAATATTAAATAAATGAAAACGTATGAGAACTGATAAATAGAAAAAAGAATATATTCATATATTGCAATAAAAATTCTTTGATTTAATTGAAAAATAACAAATATTGAACATCTATACACAATGAAAAGTTGTGTAGAGTTAAACTGTGCAATACTATGTGATTCAATACATATTACGTTCAAATTTATTAGATTTATTATACCTTAATTACGGACCTGCATAAACTTTAATAAAACTATGTAATCAATAGTTTTCAATTCTTTCCACACAATTATTCTCTTTATGATTTTTATTAAATTTAAATCATTTACCGTCAAAATGATTACCATATAAAATACAGTCATATTTACTTTTTTATAAATATAAGTAACAATCATTGATAGAAAAGAAATAAATTAAATTTAATTACACACAATTCTCTATAGTAAAACAATTATATTTTAATTAAAATATAAAAAAATTTAAATTGCAAATATTTATTAATAAAATTAATAATGATTATCATGTAAATGAAATAAATTATTTTAAAAATTAATTATTTATAGTAATATATAATATTCATAATATTATATGTTTATATGATTATATGTAAGTATTGATTACATAATTTGCATAAAATTTGTAATTTGATTAATAATTAAAATACCAATATTAAATACACCAATGACAAATTTCTTTAATTTTACTTATATAACTTGAAACTTATATCATAAACTTATATCATAATATATTCATAACTTATATCATGAATATATTAAAAAATAAATTATATAAATGCTACTTGATGAATAATTCAAATGAAACTACAAGAAATAAAATGTTATGGATAAAGATAGAAGTTCATTTATCCTATTATATTTTAATGGCGATATTAGAAAGATATTTAATTTAGTTCAAAATGGTGTATGCATTTGTCAAAAAATACAATTGGTAGATTGAACTCTAGCGTGCAATGGCTGATTCGGTAAATATCTTATACAACCACTCGTTATTCTTTCCCATGATATATGACAGAAGCGCAAAAATACATGTTAATAAAAAATTCAGAGAAGCCATTAATATTTAGAGTACTTGATTTGTATTCCCTGCAAAATCTTATTCAAAATGCGATAAATAAGAAATACCTTTTTATAGTAATATGTTATAAAAAAATCATAGAACAATTCAATCTATTTTTAAAGAAATAACAAACTTTACAACTTTTTTGAAATTTCTTTATATTAAAACAGTTTAAAAGTCTTAAATTAATAAATATTTAAAACAATCAAAAATCTTCTCTATAATTATAAAATCCCTAAATATAAATATCTCATTATATTAATTTTTTTCGTATTTCATATTATTTCTATTATATCATTTCAATTTACATTATGTATTATGTAATTGAATATATGCATAGAATGAGATAGGAATATGTAAGGTATGATGGATCTAGACAGCCATACTAAAAACAAAAATAAAACCTAAACAGTGTAAAACTAATTATATTTTAAAATTTATTATTCCTACAGATTTGTCCTTACCTCCGTAATAATGTTATAATTACTTATATTTCAACATTTATATTTTCATTTTTTAATATTTATATATTTCAATATTTATCTAATCATCATATAATTTTTATTTTATTTTAGTAATATTAAATAACTAATAATTAAATAAAATTAAATATTAATGATATTATTATTGAATATAGTAGTGTTAATTTATTTTGTAAAAAGAGTACTGCAGTATACTAATTATATTTATTTTATAACAATGGAAATGTTTCTGTTTTGAAAAATAAATGTTAAAAAGTCGTTTGTAGAAAAATTTGCATAAGTTCAAAAGATCTAGAAAAGAGAAACCGGATATACTCAGAAACGGAAAAGTCTGTAATAAAAGAAAAGAAGAATAAAACGACAGTAACAGAAAGTGCAAGTCGCAATAGCGATTATGTCATAATCCGAAGGATTCCACCATCTACTAGAGCAATAAACAGTTCCCATTAATAGCACAGCATTCGTAGAACCACTACTAAAATACTAACTAGCAGATGGTGCGAGTGTACAATGAAATGGAAGAGGTACGATGAGAATGAAAATGGTACTATGATATGGAAAAGTGTAAGAGGAAGTACACGAAGTTACGCTATTATAGTAGTGCCAGCAACAGCAGTGGAAGTAAAGCAAGCTGTATCTCACAGATCTGTCGCGTGATTAAGCTTATTAAACGCTTAACTCAAAACGAGCTTCTGGTTCTCCTCTCGTTATCAATTTCCTTTTGCTTCTTTTCTTACACACATGCACACGATTTATCTATCTTTATCGTTTTTTATTTTATGTGTATATACAAAGTATACTTTTTAATTTTTTACTGTAATTTCATATTTAATATATAAAAATTTGATATATAAAACCAACCAACAACGTTAATAATGCACTGAAGGAAAGAAGAAGCATCAATGAGAAAAAAATATCGAAATGGAGAAAATTAGAATAAAAAGGCAATCATTAGACGTAATCCCTATTTAGAGTAAAAGAATAGAGTGAAAATCAAATACATTGCAGATGCAACCAGGAACAACTAATAGAAGCAATAGAAGGAGCTCTATACAAGAAATAATTATTATTATCGAAAATTATTTCACTATTTCAGCTATATAAATTTAGTGATCAATAAGCAGTGGTTACTTTTGTCTCTCAATTTTTCTCCTAAGTAAACTCTTTTTTTTCTTAATTTCCAAAGTAATCCCTATCAGGCTCTCTTTGTAATTTTACCTTTTAGCTTAAATACCAGTGAATCCAAATTTTAATACAAATTAGCGAATATGTACTCACATTTAGGATCTTTATCTTATCTTTTCTTGTTTTTTATTATGATCTCTTACTCCCTCTCGTTCTCCATCCATTTTCATTTTCTTAAAATATGTTTATTTTCTATTTATTTTTTATGTATATACGTTCAATTTTCATAAGGAATATTATAAAATAATATTTATCATTTGCAACATTTAAAAACATTTTCTTTAATAATTTAAATAATTAGTTTAAATATTACAGTATACACAATATAGTTTTTCAATAAATTCTTATTAATAATGAATGTAATTCACATTGTTATTGTTATAACTTGTCCCTAGATAAATATTATATTTTTATTATTTATTCATTGTTTTATTTACGTTACAAAAATACAAGTATTGTTTTTTGAATGACCATCTAATTCTAAATGTCACTTCGTTATATTTGTATGTTTCTATTAATTTCACGCGTTATCGTTCGTAATTAATAAAAAAGTATTTTGTGATACCAAACTATTTTTAAATACTATTATTTTTTATTTTTTTACATATGTATTTATATTTAAATTATAACATTTTATTTATAGTTTGTATATTTACATATTTGAAAGCATTAACCATATTAAAAAGAAATTAAATTTATGTATCATTTTATTAAATTTATGTATCATTTTATTAAATTTATGTATCATTTTCCAATATTTAATTATACTTACTAATATACTAATATCAACTTCATACTAGTTTATATTTCGATATTTATTCTAAAATTATACTCCTCTACTATATTATTAACACAGAATGTTATATTACATATATGATTTTAGTACAATGTTACTGTGACTATCAACAAAATGAATTATAATATAGAGCTAGTTAATAATTTAGCCGGATACAAGCCAAAAATATGAATAAACTTAAACTATATTTTATGTTTAGAAATTATATATTATTATGCTAATATTTTTATTCACTATGTCTGTTATTTTCATTAAATTTTCATCAAATATTAAATACTTAAAAAACAATAAATTTATCAATCTATCTAAAATATATAAAAATTATCAAAACGTTAATATTCCAATTATATTTACTCATATTTAATTTATACACAATATAGGGAAAAAGAAGATAAAGGACAAAAATGAAGTTTAGATATACTCATTAGAACTAAAGGTATATTGATATATTATTTATAATTTTATATAAAATATTATTTAAGCTGAAAAAATCTTATTATCTCATTCATAATGTATTAATTTATATTAATTGATTTCTCTTTCTCTCTCTCTCTCTCTCTCTCTCTCTCTCTCTCTCTCTTTCTGTCTTTCTTTCTTTCTATTAACTATCCATTTGTCTATTTAACTATTTATCTATCTGAGAGGGGGGTGGAAGTAGAGGAATATGATTAGAGTGAAAACAAAAAATGATAGAGAAAGGGATAAAAAGAATAAACGAGTGAGCAGATGAGTGTGAAACAGGATGGAAATGAGCATATAAAGACAGAGATGGACAACAGCAAAAGTTCTAGTGCGGACGCCATTAATGGTTGCCATACAAACATTCATTACTGATCCCTATGCGCAAGTACAAAACGCTTCGCAATATTGTTATCTTAGATTTATAGATGTAACGGATGGCGGACACCGTTGTGCTCGCATTTACACTCTCCCACTATTTCTCCCCTTCGCTCATTCTATCTCTCTTTCTTCGTTTACCTTGCATTCTGTTCAAACTGGTTTTCAAACATTAAATGGCTCCTGATCATTAAAAATAAAAAGTATAAAACAGCCTATAAAGTATATAAAGAGCTAATCCGTGAGAAATAAATAAATTATATTTTTTCTTCTTTATAACTAGCCCAATTTGTTAATAAAAAAATATTTCTTTAAAGTAAGTATTCGTTACCCAAAATACTTTCAATAAATAAATAGCTAAGTAATCGCATTCTGTATTTATGAATTAAAAATAATTAACATCTTTTATTTCCTCACCAAATATAATGTTATTAAATAATATATAATTTAATATAACAAGAATATAAAATCATATAATATATAATATTAAAAAATATATTCTACTAAAATATTGAAACTAAAATTTTTTTTTTGCAAATTAATATTTTGACATGTATCAGTAAATCAGTTAATTATAGATAGTCAAATGTAAGGGTTCTAAGAAAATCATAATCATTCATTGATCCATGTATAAATTGAGACCAAGGTATCAAGCTTAGTATAATTAAGTTGTATCTAACTGATTATGACTTTTATCTTAAGAATAGAGAATCAATGTATTAAATTACAGTGAACCATGGATAGAATCTGACACTCATAGTATTCAAGATACTTGATACCATTACGGGCTTGAAATTGCTCCGCCTTTACAATTAAAAACACTAGTCGCGTTCTTTTCTCTTTTCAACTTCTCCCTCTCTCTCTCTCTCTCTCTAATTCTCTCACTCTCTCTGTCCGAATGGTTAAATGTTAAAATTTATCTACATAATTTACGCGTGTGGCAAACTTTTTGTGCTAGACTTTTTTTCACTCGTCTCTATTTCTTTATTAGAACAAATTTAAAAAACTAAATAATTCATCCATTAAAGAATAAAGTGATTTGAATATGTTTTTATCCAAATTCTAATACAAAAACTATTATCATTTCATTTAAATTTGTATATTGCATATTTTATATTTTAATTTTCAAGAATAATTAAATATTGTATAAACTAATATATAAATATATTTAAAAAATAAATTATCAAATACTCCAATATTTCATTGTTTGAGACTCCGTTAGTCTCTCGACCGTCGGTACTATCTCTTTATTTGTAAATTCTTTTGAAAAACATTCAATATGTTTATGATTGCCAGATATATCCCAAGAGCCTATGAATATAATCAGAAAGTACATCGAATATTACTTCTCCCTCTTTTATGACCATTTACGATCATATTTACTCGGACGGCGCCTCGAAAGATTTCGACAATGGTCAATATGACCAACGTGTCTTGCAATACGAACCTAGTAAAAGGCATAACAGCATAGTTGCCAAGCTTCGTGACAATTTCTTAACGAGTCGATATAAATTGAAAATATTGAAAATCGTTCCAGGCTTCAAGACATCGGTGCAACCACGCGGTCCGCGGCCCAACGTCTCTAAGCGCTGTCACCACTTCATCTCCGGCACTTCGCTCTCCCCCTCTAAAAGGGCCTTGACATTACTTCTCAAGAGCTCCAATGACAGCAGAAAATTAGTTTTAAAACAATCAATAAATTTTCCCTCTCTCCACAAAATCTCAGATGACCAGCCCTACTCACGAAGCGAGCTGAGACATCAAAACTAAAGAACAAGCGCGCCGCGCTTCAAAATTCTCGCAAAGATCAAGCTCTCCAAATCAATCTCACATTAGTCTTACAATCAACCAAGAGGTTCTCAAACAGCAGTGTTCGGCCTCATTACGTTAAAGCTTCATCGCTACACGTTACATAACGAACGCTTGACTTCACGGAGTTCAACCACGAGTGAGCGCCGCACAACAGGAGCCCACCGGCTGCATCTATCCCCCTTCCTGGGTCAACAGATAAACGCTGCATGCATAGCCATCGTGTAACAGGAAACCGAGAAAGGCAAGCGCATAGAAGCGCAGACCAAAGGCAAGTAGCGATACCTTCAAATAATGTACTGGACAAAACGGGTGCCACGGCGTTTAACACAATTGAACGGCACGTCGTACTTCAAAGCGTGTTATATTTGCTAATAAATAATTAAACAAACTGTAAGACTAATAGGCCTTGTAAAACTTCCTAACTTCACTCAAAGCAACTTAAGGCCAATAAAATCATTAATAATTAAAAACAATAATTATACAAGAATAGTTGCAGCAGAAATTAATAAAACCACTCCAAGTTTAGCGGTATTCAATTTTCGTCTGAATATTGTGACTGCAAGACATTTTTACACAAGACAAAACCGCATTGTATTTTTTTACCAAATTTTCTATCTTATTTCAATAAACCCCATTTTACAGTATTACATTCGACCTCTGCGACTTCATTTTCTTTCTATCCTGCCATCTCTCCCTTTCCACTATCGGCCTTTCCAACACACCTCCTTGGGTAGAGCTCAGTATCGGGTCAGTTTCCGAACATTCATTATTTCATATATTCATGATATTTAATCAGAAATGGAGGATCAATTGTAAGTTGAAGTACAGCCTAGCTTCAATTGTTTACTTGAATCTTAATGTTAATGTTGACTCTATTTGATTTGCAATAAAATACGAGACATAAACGATTACATTTGAACTACACTTACGCAATAGTAACAAACAAAAGTCGTATTGCGATTGTGAGGCGATACTTAGAATTTTCGAAAAAAAATAAGGCTTTGTAACACTTCTAGCGATCATAAATATGCCGAAAAATATAACGAATTTCCAAATAAACCTCTACTATTTCGAACCGCTTAAGACTTTCACGAAATCTCGAACAGATTGCAATTAATAACATTTTACAAAACATATGTCGAGGTATCCTCTACTTAGCTCTCATAGACTCAGCGTTACCTGTTCCGACGTCCTACTGATAGGAATTTCACCTGCTTGACTGTATGCACTCTCTGATGTTAAAGAGTGTGGATATAACAGGACTAATGTTGGTGATATTGATATAATTATTGTATGTGATTGTGTATGTAATATTGTAGCAGTCGCGGCTCATCCGCGAGTGGTAATTAATAATAGCCGTGACACGTGAACGGAGATTCAATGGTATTCAAAAAGCCCCGTTTAAAGTGAGATGCAATAATAAACCTCTATTGTGTTGCATGGTCCAATTATAAATTGACCCTGCGTTCTTTTTTCTCTTACGTACTATGGAAGTAGTTCCAAGAAGTTGCGCGGAAGAGGGAATTTCCTTCTTCGAATATTGCTGACAAGGCCTCAGCAGTTATCTTTACCTACGTTGTTGTGGAATGGTACCTTAATTCAGCTGTAGGGAGTGCGTTTACTTCAAAACCATTTGTGGCGGCGTGTAAACCAATCTTCGATGCCTTGTTGCGGCTTCTGTTAGGATATTCAAGTGAAGATTGAACGTTAAACGAAGACAACTAAAATCACACTGATTTAACAGCATGGCTTTCTTTACACTCCGCGCCCTGTCGAAACTAATTCACTTGTTAATTTGTTCACGCAATTTGTTACATTCATTTTTAGTGGTGCACTAAGTTCTTTGTCCCTTTTATTTTATGTACCGATAGGTGGGCCTTTTCTTACGCGCGGTCATACCGCGCCTGAGTCCACAGTGCAGGCTGCGCGGGAAAGCCATGGATGTTTTGACTAACCCGAGATAAGTAGCTGCAATTGTACTTACACGTGTACTTTGTTTCTCGATCTTTCTAGCAATAAATGTTTTGTCTTTGATTCTACACGTTCTTTTGATTTCAACTTTTTGTACCTCATTATTATTAGTCAACAATGATAATCACATTACACGGTGCGGACGTGACGTTTGTACGAATGTATTGTACGGATTTCTGAACAATATAATATAGAAAGAAAGTTAGCTTTTTACGAAAACTATTTGGTAACTCTTTCTTTTTCTATTTCAGTTTAACTTAATTTTATTTTTAAAAAGGAAGGACAAAAAATATTCTAAAGAAAAAGAAGATAGGTAATGAAAACGCTGTATAAAACAAGTATAGAAAAAGTAAAGATTTACTTTTTCTTTGAATTGCTAGAACATCGAAGCAGTTTCCTAAAGAACTTTTAATTCCTCGAATTTGTCGCGTAAACTTTTTGCTCTTTTCCCCTTCATTGCCAAGCTGGAGGCGCGACAATAGAAAAAGAGCATCTATTGATAATAAGCAGAGTAAAACGCATAAAAATGATTATGCGATAGTTCTCCTTTTCAAAATATAATGCTATTTTAATATTGAATTATAACCCTTGAACTATCTTAACATTCAGGCGTCAATTGAATACGACGATAACTTGAAATGAATTTACAAAATGTCTTCAGTTTCGCGAGTTTAATTAAATGTTGCTTATGTAGATCTTTTGAGTGCAATGCTACAAAAATGCGACCGTTTCAAATCACCGTCAACGCGAAAATATACATGAAATATTAACAAGCAACGGAAAAACGCATAGAAACAACGAGACGACACTCTCCTTCTTCGTGGACACTTCCACCCCTCACGTAACGGTTTTATCTCGCATTATAAACAGAATCGCAGAAGCTGCGAAGGATCAGTATTCTTCAAAACAACAACGAGTAATTAGTAAGAACAAGAGTAGCAAGATATAGTTAAAAAATTGATAAACTATTAATTATAAATATAATAAAATTATTCTTTTATCTTGTCTTTCATATTTTATAATCTTGCAAGGGAGTTTATTTAAGTTCGTGGTTATTATTGCCGAAGGCGGGAAATTCTTAAATAACAATTCTTATATGAGATAAGAATCATCAAGAAGATAATCTTGCCAGATTTTATTTAAGCGATTAGTTACTCTCGACCTGCGATAAGTCTTAAATAAGCATTATTAATTTGAGAATCGCAAGATTAAATAAATATTAAAAATTGTGTTCAAAATTAATCAAAGGAGATACACAAGTCCAATCAGCTTCAAGACACACATGTTCAACTTTGTTTTATTTGTTAACGTTTAATCTTTTCAATAAATTTAGTAAATTCATATAATAATAAATAAATAAATAAAAATAATATAATATAATAATAAATAAATAAATAAAAATAATATAATATAATAATAAATAAATAAATAAAAATAAT
>JAPYYT010002997.1:0-15043 GCA_030522565.1 Ceratosolen corneri | reverse complement strand
CGGGAATGTGACTGCCCCATTAGGCGGTGGAGGCATCGCAACCGCAGTCGGCCGCACGTCGGGGAGCAGGTTCGACGTGTAAACCTTGTCCCGACGTTTCAACCCGTGACTTCACTTGATGTTTACACTATACAAAATATGCATCTATGTTGGGATAGACAACTCGTACTATATTTCACAACTGCGCGTTAATGCCTGGAAGGATTTGTCCGTCGCTTTTATGACACGCGCCTTGCAGAGCACACAATGGTCGTACAGACCATCGATGACCTTTTGAGTACAATGCAAGAATAACTCGATCGTTTTAAAACACTGTCAACTCAAAAATATATATNNNNTTCGTTGCTCTTTGGGGACATCTGGCAATCATATATATAAAAAACATTCAAGCATAAAGTAAAGAAACAATATTATTTAGGGATCCTCTTTTTTATATTGGGATCTCGAACAAAATGAATATACATTAGTCGTTGTATAAAATATGTTGTTATTACATAAATTAATAATATATTATTATCTTTAATAATACTTGTATTATTTATAACCAAATATAATAAGTCATTTAGTATCATTATTATTTATTTTTATCTTTTATCTTTGTAATATTTCATAAATATTACTATGTATCAAAATTAAATTACTATAACAAATTTTATTTAGAAAAAGTATAATAATTTGTACGGTATAATTTTTATTTATATAGATACATCTATATAGACTAATCTCGAATTGCATGTTCTCTATCATTTTAATTTTGGAACGCCATACTATTACTTTTCATAGTTTAATTATTTTACTTTTATATTTGTTAAATATTAATTATTATTTTCAGTTATGGACGTGAATATGCAGATCCTTATTTAAGCCATGGCATTGGTCCTGTTGCAGGATATGGGGTAAAGAATATTAAATTATCTTTCCTTTTTAATGAAATTAGTACATTTGAAAGCAAAAATGTTTCAATTATCAAATTAAATTAAAAAGGTACATCATTCTAAAATACATAAATTAAATGAAATATCAGAAATTTATTTTACTGAAAATCAAAGAAGAAAATTAAATGTAATTCTTTTTTAATATTTTACAATATTTTTATGTAAAACTTATAAACACCTGTTTAAAAAAAATTTTCATACAAATTTGTACTTCAATGCAAATAAAAATTGTTTCAAATATACATATATAACTGCAGAAGTATTTACATATATTTGAAAATGTTTTTGAGATTTAGCTTTCAAAAATATAAAATTAATAATGCAGTATAATTGTTTATATACAAAAATTTTCTGCATTCTTATAAACACAAATTTGAAATTCAAATTCAAATTTTCTAACAAATATAAATTTTGATTAATTTATTATTTTAAATATTTTAAAAAGTTTTTGTGATATGCATTTAAAAATTCAGAAATATCTAAATCACATAAGATAAAGCCAAATGTAAAATTCAATATTCAGAAAAAGAAATATTTTTCTATCTATAATTATCACTGTAATTTGTTATATAATATAGTTCACTAACTTTGAAACACTTTTTAAATTACAACTAATATATTTCTCAAAAAGTGTAAAAAGATTCTATCATCTAATTTCAAATTTTATTAAAATCTTCTGAACTATTTGTATACTATCTTTATTTTATATTTTATAACGATATATAATTAAAAGTAAAAATAAAAAATTGTTGGAAACAAAACGCAGTCAATAATGTGAAATAACACAAAAGAAAAGCAATGTGAATGGGAAATATAAAGAACAGTTTAATATTCATACAACACTATATTCTTCTATATAGAATAATTTTATACAAATATTTCATAATTTTGTGCTAAAATCTATAAGCATTCTTCGACAAAATACTTAATTAATTCCTTAGTAAGATTATAATGCATTTTTTTATTTTTATTTTAGGATAAAGGCGAATTAATAAAGTATTTTTTGATAAAGGCGAATTAATAATTCAATTAATTTAACTAAAATTATTTTGCTTATTTATAAAATCGGCTTATTATATTTTTCTGCTATTAGTTTGACAATAATATATAAAAATGCAAATGCAATAAAAAATATTACATATATAAGTAATAGACGTTAAACTAATAATTTAATATTAACATTTTTTAAATACAAATTTTGTAATAGATTATTTTTTCTAAATTTGGATCATTAATGTAAGAACTATAAAATTAATACATTTTTATCTTAATTTATTATTTTAATATTTCAGGTAATAATTGTATCATAATTTTAATAATTGCACAAATTAGTTATAAATACAATTAATAGTTTAAATATAATAGAATAATTCTTTTATTTTCATATATTTATATAATTTGAATTTGAATTTGCTAACTAGAGAATAACGAAATAGTAAAACAACTCATGAAATTTATAAATCAAAAATATGTATATAATTACTCAATCAAGGAGCAATAACAAATACACATATGAATAATACTGAAATTATTTAAGCATAAATTTTAATAAGTTCATTTTTTAATAAAATAATACAATACAATAATAATTTGCCAAAGTAGAGCTAAATAAATATTTATAATTTAACCAAGTTTGATCGAAGAATTCTTTGACTTATTTTCGATAATTGATAATCGATAATTAAGTGCTTCTTTGGCAAACACAAAGGAGAATCTAATTATTTCTTAATGGAAAAGTATAACATAAATCTTTGAGAATGTTATTATAGATAAAAGAATATTTAAATGAAATAATTGTTGGTCCATAAATAATAAAATGTCATAACATAAATTAATGCAGTACTTTATTTATTTATCTTTTATTTTTTTATAAAAGAAATAAATGAATAGTTATTTATAACAAAAGCATAGAATGAAAAATTCGTATACATTTGTAAAGATAATTGAATTTGAATAAAGTTATACCTATTCGAAAAGAAGTTTAAAAATTTTATTGTATCATAAAATCAGTATCAACTAATTTACAATTAATGAATAAAATTTGTATAAAATATGGAAACAATGGTATAAAAATATTAAACTAATTACAAATTTTAATTTAATTAAAAAAAAAATTATATTAAAATAATTGTATTTAACTATTTAATAGTATATAATAGTAGACTTTCATTAAAAATTACATAAAAATACGTAACAAATATAATGGACAAATATTTACAAATAATTTATCAGAAAAACAAAGTATTATGATGATATTTTTCGCCAATGATATAGTGTTCTGTATTAGTTTATTTTAATTAATTATAAAATTTATCATAATTTGTTTCAGGCTACAGTTTATCGAGGCGGCTACAATAGGTTTACACCTTATTAAAATTTAAAGTTATTTTCAAGAAGGACGTGCTATGATATTTATTAAAAATACGTCAAATAATGATAATTATATAATAGAAAATATTATTCCAGATTCAAGTCATCCATGCTTTTTAAGGTTTAGACATAGTGTCGCAGTTATTTACTGCTTTTCTGTAACAAACTGTAGCAAATATAATTTATTTTTTTTTAGTTTGTTCTAGCAACCATGACAATTCTTATTATATATGTAAACACAACAAAAATCGTAAGGATTTGTTTTCAAATTTAAAAAATTACAGTTACGCTTTTGAGTTATAGAATACTATTATAAAGTTTTTTTTATTTATCATCCTTTATTAATAATAGTATATTAGCGAATAAATACGGCTCTTTTACACTGGTAATAAAATTATTTTCTCCTACTTATGTAATAATTCAAATGAAACGTTATCCGTCAGTGCTTTTAACGTTGACCTACTACATGTTTATTCAGCTCTTTTAATAATATGAAGCGTATGCGATAAATATTTTATGTAATCACTCGACTATCACGATCGCATTGTAAATACATTGTAAAATGTAATGTCCATAAGCATAAAATTGAAGAATTTATTATTTCTGATTTTTATTCAATTAAAGTTATGAAAGCGAACGAGAATAGCATTTAAAATTATAAACCTTCAATTGAAATTTTTTAGTTTAGTCTTCTTTCAATAAAATTTTATTTCATTATATTATAAATAACTTACAATTTAATATAAATATACAAAAAGGAAAAATTGCAGTACTCAATAAAATATATAAATGAACTCGTAATTATTGAAAGTGAAATAGGACAGTAGGATTTAAATATATGTACAAGTTAAATATACGACACATACATTTATCATATGTGCATCAAAGATTGAAACTAGTTGATTTACATAAAACATGAATTTTAGATTTTTTAAATTAAAAACTAGTATTAGAACTCTACTAAAAATAGTAATGAATTATTTTCACTATAATAAAAGATTAAAAATAATTTAAATTTAATTGTCTTCAAATATAATTTTGTGGCATTAAAGTTTAAATACTATTTAAAATGAGTCAGTAATTTTATTTTTTTTAACTAATTTAAAATATTTATAATTTGTGCTCTGAATGAATCGATCAACTTAAATTTAGTGCATGTATAATAAATGGATGCTCTGTTTGATCACACTGATTTGTATAAATAGCAGTGTATTAAATTGCACATGAAGTGCAAATCAATATAATATTGCTTTACAAATGTAAGAAAAAAATGTTGCACATAAAACTTTTTATGTAACGCATGCAGGGCTCATGCACATTACATACATTTTCTCTATTCTTTGTGTACGTACGAATAAAATATATCATAAAATTAAATATTAGTTCGTATAAGTTAGAACAATGCTTCTCTTGACAGACTGCATAATTCCACAAAATACACAAATGAAGAATATTAATTTATAATACGAATTTTAGATCTTATAAAAGATTGTAACCATATTTCGAATATATTAAGAATTTTAAGAAATAAATTTAGAATAGTTTTATAATATATAAATAAAACTTTGATATAAAAATAAAGAACTAATTACGAAATGTGCGTGTAAGCTTCAAGTACACATATCTAAATGCAATATATGATCTAAAATTTACATACTGCATGGCTCCAATATATTTGAATTAAATTTTAGCTTTAAAAAGTGATACGCACATAACATAAAATAAGAATGCAGCAACAGTGATTTACAAATACGTTAAAACTTATTCAAAGATTTGAAAATATTCATTATTATTAGTAAAAGTTTAATTTGTAATATTCTTTATTCGTAAATGCATGTAAAAATATGATGATTATTATTATTACGTGAACTATGTGAAGCATAATTTTCTTATATATTTATATTTATTTAGCTAAAAATTTAAATGTACATATTTCGTGCATAAAAATGAAGGTGTCTTAATTTAAATGCATTTTATATATACAATTTCATGGCATTAAAATAAATGTATAGTATTTGTATAATAGAAAAAATAACTAAATTCAATTTTTATTAAATTTATTTGATACCAGTTTGTAACATAAACAATAATACTATATACTATTCTTTAAAAAATAAATTATGTATATGTATTAAAAATTATAACAGCTTTGTTTTTAATATAATACATACTCATGTAATAATATTGAATTTTTATAATGTATTTTAAATGGAATTAATT
Source organism: Ceratosolen corneri (assembly GCA_030522565.1). NCBI lineage: Eukaryota > Metazoa > Arthropoda > Insecta > Hymenoptera > Agaonidae > Ceratosolen > Ceratosolen corneri. The sequence continues at coordinate 9,518 of JAPYYT010002997.1, read as the reverse complement.
GATTAAATTTTTAGAATATAATTATTTTATTTTTATTTAAATAGAAATTATGATTCTATGATTTCTTTTTATTATTATTAATATTGATCGATAATAAAAGAGATTTTTATTTATAATTTATTATTTGATTTTATTTTTAATTATAACTTATAAAAATGAAAATTATTAATTAACATAAGTATTAAATAGAAAATAGCTTAACTTTTGAAATAAACATTACATCAATTTAGATGAAGCATGTCAACTTGATAGTATTGATAAAATTTAATAGCAGTGAAAAAACCAAGTTTCGTGAAATAGCCAAATATAATATTTTATAATTTGTAATAGTTATATAAAATAAATATATTACTACATTTTAATCAATCATATTAATTTAATAATAACATAAATAATAATACTCTTTTATGAACCTGAATGCGTTCTTATAGGTGCCAGTACACTTGTAAATAAAGTTAAAGTCAAGCACAAATGTAAAGCATAAAAATGAAGCAGAACTTTAAATGTCAAAATAATGTAATAATAATTTATTATTAGTAATTTAAAATGTACTCACTTTATAATCTCAATTACCCTAGTACAAAAAGTATATTCTAAGTTCAACTAATTTTATTTAAACATTACAAAATATACTTTTACCTATCTCTACATCTACATGAATTATTATAAATGAATGTTGTTAGTATAACTAAATTATTTTATACATTTTGAATAAGATGTTAGAGAAATTTATTTGTAAAAAATGTATTTCTCGTTTTAGGTATATTAAAAAAGAAAGGTATAATTATGAAACAATATTATTCAATATATTGGCAAGATTGAGCACCATCATATATTTGACTAAATAATATATCACAAAATTTAAATACATAGCAATTTTAAATAAATTTATATGTCTATAGTTAAATATTTCAAAATGTTTTGTTAATTGTATTTAAGATTTAATTAGATAAAATTATAGATGCTATTCATAAATCCCAATTTTACAAATTTAATTGAAATTTAAAGTTAAAGCAAATTATTTTTGAATAATTATTGTATTAAAATTATATTGTAGATATCAGTTTTTAATTTTTGATAACAAAATTTAATTTCCAAAACTTAATTAAAGTGTATTTACCCAGAGATTGGTATTATTTAAGATGAATATTTTCTGACATTAATAACTTTCTACTTTCCTCATTGTAATTACAATTTTAAAATATTCACGCCAAAAATAATAAAATCATTATAATAAACCAAAGACCATATGAGTGTATAATATCAATAAAGTTTCATTAATTGAAAAGAATAATTGGTTAATTTGTAAAAAGAAACTTTTATTCAATGTAATGCAATAAAAATTAATTACTGTTTTATTCATATTTATAAATATAAAACAAATCTATTTTAATAAAATATATGATTTCAAAATTTTGAAATAATAACAAATTAAAATTATATTGATTTACATTATCTATTAAATGTATTACTATTGACAAAAGTCTTTTAACATAGAATAATGTTATATTTGTAAGTTATTTTTATATAATTTGAAAAAAAGAAAAGTTAAAGCTCTATATTATATACTGAATTTAAAATCCATAATACTTATTAAATTTAACAAAAGAATAATTTAAATATCAGTAATGCATTGTAAATTATCTCATTTGATGTTACAAATGTAAATGTATAAACTTATTTGATTATATGCTTTACCATACTAGTGTTCAATATGACAGTTATAGATAAAATTCTTCTTATAAATATGTTTAAAAAATATACTTGATTAATAACTAAATATGGATTATTGTACTAATTTCAATTTTAAACATTATAATTATATTCATATTGTAAATGATTTCATTAATCACAAATCAAAAAGGATATGTAGTTCAAATATGAGTTTTTAATGGATAAGGAAATACTCTCTTTGTATCTTACATTATAGAGTGTGTATGGCATTATTATGAAACTGTATAAATACTTTTGATTCTTTATTTAAAATAATATGTTCATTTTCAAAAAATTTTATTTTTAAACAATAAAATAATTTATATATAATGAAACAAAATTTTAATAGATGCTTTATATAATATTCAAATGACTATTCTGAATTCTATTAATTCTTTTAAATAGATATTCATTGAATTAATTTTATATATAAATTATTTTAGTATTATGAAATATGAATGATGAAAAAGGAAGTTAATTTGGTTAATATAAACAATTTTTATTATTTCATTTATTTCAACAGTAAGATATTTTATTCTCAAAAATATATTTTAATATGTAAAATTACAGAATTTAAGATTTTAATTATTTTCATAAATAAATTTATTTGAAATGTAGTTTTCTTAAATTTGGTTGCAATATGTACTCAGTACATTTATCCATAATTTAAATTTAATAGCATTTAGCTTACTGTGTTAGCTAAATTTAAACATACATTTTTTATATCAATTTTTATTATTTATACTCATTGATTTGACGTACTTCTTTTAGAAACTATACATTTTTTATGTAATAAAATGATAAACATCGTTTAATTATATTTATTTATTATATTTAAAATTAACAAGTTTATGACATTTTAATAAAAGACTGATATAAATCAGGACATACATTATAATTTACTTAATATATAATATATAATTTTTTTAGATTGCTATTATCATCTTATATTTATTGCAATATTAAAAAAAATTAACAATAGGTTCCAAAAGTAAAATATTCATATTATAATACACATATTTATTCATAAATGTATATTAGTTATTGGTTATTTTTTATTTTAATGAATATTATTGCATTTCTAAAAATTTTTAATGATGCTGAAAAATATTTTATAATAAATTATAATGAACAAATAATGATTAATTATAAAATAATCGAAAATAGTAAAAAAGCATTTTATTTTTATTTGTGTACTGCATTTTTTAGTGATTTAATTCTGCTGTATCTATATGTAGTATATTTGTTATTTTTAAGTTTAATAAATTTCAAATAAGAATATTTATAGAATTCTTTATCTTCTACCATATCAAATCATATTTAAATTATTTTTTAATGTATCTTAAAAATATAATGATCTACAGAACTGGAGCTGATATTAAGATTTCTATATTAGTAAATAAAATAATTGACATTTTTTATTAAATTCTTCATCAATTCACAACATTATATTTACAAAAAATCAAATAAATCTATTACATAAATCTAAGGAGATGTAGTTATGTATTGTATAAGACAATTAATCATGATCAAATAAAATTATAATGATGAAAATGATATATGATATGTATACAAAATAAATTAACTCATACGATACATGTATGTATATATGTGCATAAGCATGTGTATTAATTATTAATACTAATTAATGCAGTGTATTAATACTAATATTAATAATAATATATCATATGAGCAACATATCTTAGTATATGGACATAGAATATAATTACAAAGCATTTGCTTTTATGAGTAAACAGTAAGAAAATAATTTTAATTTTAAACAATTATTAAAAAACAATTCATATATAATTCAATATAAACTAAATTAATAATCTTACATTATTATTTATAAAATCTTCTGTTTAAAACTAAGTATTTCATTTGTCATTTTAATTATTTATAATTTTTTAAATAATATAAATAATGTATTTTTTTTAAAAAATATATTAAAATAATTTTTAAGAATGATTCACATGTAACTGCTTTATATTTTTATTTTGACATTAAACCAGTGTACATTTTTTAAAATATATGTTTATAAAATATTGTGTATCAAATCAGTGAATAGAATAAAATACATAGGCACAAATTTTATAATTTTAAAGCATTAAAAATACGAATCTAATATTAACATATATTGGTTATGTTAAATAATTTGATTAAGAAAATCGAACTAAATGTTTAGGAATTAAAAATTCAGAACTGAAAAATTAGTCACAAATTTTGAATTAAATATTATAATCAAGTAAATAGAAAAAATTGATATTTTTACAAAAATAATACAAGACCATTCTAATGTTATCTTCATAGTAATAAAATAAAATGCAATTTGTATGAAGTTTTAATAATTGCCTGATTTTGTATTTTATATCTCAAATTATATTAGAATACATTATAGAGATTTTATTAATCTGATAATTAATTTTTATAACTTATTTTCTGTGTATATCAATGTTTTATTATTATTAATAAATATTTTTCAAATAAGTGTATTACTTATTTAATTTTCCCACCATTATAATTTTTATTTAATACTAAAGCTTATAACATTTTAAAAGTTTTAATTATATATATTTAACATTTAAAAATTAATTATAACAGATAATAAATTCATTGACAATCAATGTTTTAGTCAAGTGATCTGGTTTAATTCTTGATTATTCACATTTTACTAGTAAATAAAATAAAGGAATGAAAGATCCAATGAAAAAAATATTCTGATATTAGCTTAGAAATTAATGGTGTCTTTCCTTTCAGTTGTCAGATTGAATGACTTTCAGTATAACCTCCAAAAGGTTCAAAATTATAGTAATAAATATATAAAATCTTAATATATATACATATATATATATTAAAGAGTGACGAATTAGAGCATACAGATCATATCCAGAAGAAATAAAAATGTAGAATTTATGTAAAAACTAATATTATAATATTATAATATAAAATATTATTTTTGATGACATTATAGATAAATGTATATCTCTATTTTATTTTGATAGCATTTATAAATCTAGATTATTTTTTCTATTTTAATTAATTTTACTTTGAATAATTCAAATTCATTTTATAATCATAGAGCACCTATTGAATTCACGTGTATTAGATGTTTAAATAAATTGTCGTTTATTGATGTAATAATATAATACTTAAGTTAAATTAATAAGCATAACAATGTTATTAAATATACATGATATTTAAAAATGCAAATATATAAAGGGATCACTGATTTACATATAAACCGTTTTGTTTTTAATGAACATCATTCAAGCTAAGAAAAAAATATATAGATTTAATCACAAATAAAAATATTTAAGTAATTTAATTTGAATACAAAGATATATAAAATTTAAATTAATGGAGAGGCATATAGTGAAATGAGAGGTGATACGCAAGAATGTTAACCGAGCCATTTTTGTTGATAACTGAATTGCTTTTTTCCGTAATATATAGAACATGTTCAATAGTTATATAGATATGTAGTTGGATATTAAATACTCTATAGTTGAATTTGAATTTTGTGGTAAAATAAATATTACGTTTTATGTCTTGAGGAGTAATCTTTTACATATGTAATCCCAGCATTCAGTTGTAAGCTAAATATGGTGATACCTGAATCTTGATGTTAATCCTAATGGTAAAGTCCAAGTAGTTCTAAATCGGATCCATCGATTCACTTTAACCAAGAAGTATATAATTTTAGTAGTCGGTTGTACCCAGCCCGCTGATCTTACCTGTTACTTTGCAGCTTGGTGAACTTACACCAGCTAGCGAAGAAATACAACGGCCAATTGTCAGATGAACGCAGCGTCGTTAGACTTCTAGACGATATACTCCATACGATATATCATACATTGAATTAGAATAGACTTGTATCATTTGAATGATTAAATCTAATTACTTCTTGAATTATAATTATTGCATTGTGGTTTAGTCAAGATTGTTAAAGTAACTGACTATTCCAGTGCCTGCAGTCTTATTTAAAACAATGCAGCGCTCTTACGTGGTGGGGAATTTCTATGGTTAAAAATATACTAACTAATTGAATAATTTTTACTATATTTTCTCCTAAGCGCTTGTTACTATGCGCTATGAGTAGGCATGTTCGAGAACCGAATAGAAAAAGGAGGACCCCTAAATAATATTGTTTCTTTACTTTTTGCTTTAAATATTTTTTATATTTATGGTTGCCAGATGTCCCCAAAGAGAAACGAATTTTGAAATAATATTTCATATATATATTTTTTGAGTTGAAACGATCGAGTTATCCTTGCATTGTAGTTGAAAGGTCGTCGATGGTCAGGATGCACTGCAAGGCGCGTGTCATAAAGTAACGGACAAAACCTTCCAGGAATTAACGCGCAGTTATCAAATATCGTACGAACTGTTTATCACAGCATAGGTGCATATTTTAGAATAATATTTTACAATAATACATCAAGTGACGTCACGGGCCGAGACTTCCGGAAAAGGTCTTATGCGCCGATGCGGCGCCCCAACGTGCGGCCGGCCGACTGCCGCTTCGAGGCCTCCACCGCCTAATGGGGCGGTAACAATAACGGTCAAAGGGCACCAATGACAACTGAATAATTAGTTATCAACCAATCACCGAAATTTCACCCTTATCGATCATAGTATCGATTCATTGACCAGTGATCTTTCAATACAAAGTTGTGATAAGTGAAGGGCTTCTCCGCGATCAGTGCACACAAGGTATCAGGTTCAAGGAAGCTCAAGGGACGCATTGTGAGGGAAACAACGAGTTCTGGACTGTGCTACAAATCGAGCGCGACCAAAGGTGGTTGCCAATACTCATTCGCGATAAACAAGGAAGGGCGCGAAGAAGCACGAGTGGAATCATCCAATGAGCTCACACTATAACAGCAGGTAAACCCTGTGGATCCAAGGGGACACATCAAGTCCATGCTTGGTAAGATTCAATTTACGCCTGAATATTGCCATAGTATGGACTACAACGACATATAATTTTATAACACTTAACATCACTCCAAGCGTCGTGAGAATCAATTTACGTCTGCCTATTGTATCCGCTTGGAAATAAGCAACTTTCAATAAAACTCACGGAATGACACACATATTTGTAAATTCTCTCAAAGATATCGCGGTATTCAACTCGTGTCCGAATATTAAGATAACTCAAGATTTAACACATAATTTTAAATTATAATTAATTATATTATATATATATAAATTAAATATATAAATATATATATATATATTTAATATAAATAAAATATATACATATACATAAATTATAATTTAAATTATAATAATTTTAAATTATACCACAACATCTAAAGACATCATTATAGTTCAATACGTTAAAATAAACACCATTTTACAGCATTACCCACGCCAATTTGCCTCTGTTTCATTCTACACTGCTATCTCTCTTTCTTCACTATCCGCCTTTGCGATCGTCGCGGATACGAAAGGGTAATTATAGTAAATAAAATAAAAAGTAACGGACATCAAAGTCGTTTTAATCGAATTTGAAAATAATTAACTTGCTGTAAAGAGACTTGCAAGATTCCCTTAAGATCTTGAACAGAAATATTTGAAAATAATATATTTTTCTCTAACATAACTTTCTCTATTGTATTTATTAAATAATTGTATCTACTTCTACTTTTTCCTGTTCTTCTATTTTTCTTTTTCATACTTGCATATATGCATTATTACTTTGTAAAATTGAAAAAGTAAGAAATTCTAAATAATTAAATAGAAAAATGATAAAAATGTTATTAAAATAATATATAAATGAAAAGATAACTACTACAGACAGAAGGAATTGTAATATTAGATTCTTTAGAAATTTAGTGAAGAAATAAGTAAAAGAGTATCATAATTATTGCATCATTTTCAATAAATTACTTTATTGTGCAAATCATACATTTAAAATATAATTTTCATTATTAATCTATTACTATATTACGAAGAACCAACATGTATAAATTTATACATTACTTACATTTAATTAATTTAGATTGTTCTTACATCAACGCAAAATATATATTGAGAGATAGTTTAAAATTAAATAAATGTAATAAAATAAAATAAATAAAATAATAAAATAAAAAATGTAATAAATGACAATCAAAGAAAAGATGGCCTTATTCCAAAATAAAAAAAAAAATAAATAAAAAAAAAAATAAATAAAAAAAAAAAAAAAAATTTAAATTACGATATGTATGTTTCTTTATAGAATAAACACTATTTATCATAGAATTGAAGTTGCTTTTAATAAAAAACCTTTGTTAAAATGCAACATTGTCGTCTAATTTCTTTATTATATTAATTGTTCTAACGTATTACTACTCTTAATTGTTATAAGTTGAGTATTTCCGGTTAGTATTTTATCTATACTCTCAAAGACAAAAAATATAAAAAACGTCAATAATCAGAAGAGAAGAAAAAAAGACAGAAAACTCAAGTGAATAAAGTAACAAAATATATAATCATAATTAATTAATCTATTTGTACACTCAATTGGATAAGAAATATGTAAGGCATAAATGTTTAATATTCTACACTTGTTATAATGTGCGAAACTTAATATGTACAAATTTAATGTTGCATTTAAAATTATCGAAGGATAATAATTTATTTATTTGTTTTTAAAAAATAATCTGTAGAAAATTAATTTATTTTAAGTTTAAAGAAATAATATATATATATATATATATATATATATATATATATTGTTCGGGCGTAACCCCAAATGTGAAATTTCAGATAGTGGAAGGGATGAGATAGCAGGGAGAAAAATAAGAAAGAAAATTAATGTATTCCGGATAACGTAAAAAACAAACAAAGATTTATTGTATTTATAAAAACGATTGAAAATGCACGCAGTGATGTATATAAGTAATAAAACAAGAAACGATATAAAGGTGTGATGTATATAAATGATAAAGCAAGAAACGGTATAAAGGTGAAAAGCCGCACTGTCACACTAAACTACGCACTGTCTTAAATATCCGATATAAACGGGCGGCGGTGTCGTGTTACCGGCGCTTATTCGGATTGTCGAGTGGTCATACCGCGGGGGGGGGGGGTCATCAATCGTTAGGCGCTGAAATACATGTATTACGCTATAATGAGCTATCGCGATAGAATAAAGTTTACATTAACGCGGGTTGCAGTTAACGACGCTGGGCTCAATCGAACATGTATTTCGCGATGATTTTAAACGGTATTGCTACTTGCCTCTTAGTACTGGGCTCGCTTCTGCGCTCCACCCTGGGAGCTCTATCCAGGATGAGAAGGATACAACAGCGGGCAAGTAGCGCGCTCACACTGTGGACGAAACTTCTTTAAATGTATGTCGAGACGTGGTGACGGGGCCGCTCGGATATATGACCACTACTGGAAGATGTAGAACTGTTCCGAGTACTTCTCTCGCTGTCGCGAGCTTGTGGTCCTATTTTATAGCAAGAGGACTTGATAAGCCGGCGACAGCGCATGGTGGGGGATTTAACGAACTTTTCCACTTAGCTGAGAGACAAAGGAAAGGACTTTCGCGACCGCTTGGGTAAGGGGTGAAGACCGAGACGTTGGCGGGGGGAGCCTTGTTACTAGGCGCGCTACAATTCAAAAGCTCACAACGCTTTTCCTGGAAACACTTGGAGTATAAACAAAGTATAGCAATCACGAAGTATGAGACGTTCCAACAGAATAATTTTAAAGTAAAGTCGTGAAATGATATCCGAATATTATTGTAAGAGTCACATTTAAAAGTAAACAAATATTAACAAATAACGACTCGAGATTCTGTCGGAATC
>JAPYYT010002996.1:0-14960 GCA_030522565.1 Ceratosolen corneri | reverse complement strand
TGGAGAGACGATCGAGGTTCTCACGGAATCTCGAACAGTAGCTATCTTCATCAGATATTTTTTACAGTACTTGTTATATATATATATATATATATATATATATGAAAATTATACATTGGTAAAAAATTATTTAAAAAATGAAACTTATAATTTAGAAAGATATATAAATGAAATCATATAAAGATAAACTTTCCATTATAATATTATTTTATTTTTTATTTCTTTTATAAATGTCATATTATTTTATTCTAAATACGAATTTCTTATCAATTGTTTTTATGTTATAACTACTAAAGCTATTATTGTTGTACAATATTAAATAATTAAATAAATTTCGTTTTCTTAAGAATAAATAATATTTATTATTATTTTTTAATTTTGTGCTATGATTTTTATAAAAATTTTTCCAATGCATTTTGAATATAATTTAATACTAAATTTCATACTAATTATACTAAATTAATTTAGCTGTTTAAAATTGTAAATACTTGAAAAATTGAATATTGTATCATCAAAAAGAGACACTTAAAATATTACTATTATTAATTCTTAATACTACAAGCATATAAATCTTTATACAAATAAAGAAAAGCAATTTTTTTACTTAATAAAATTATAAATAGTATGAAAACTACATAAAGATTTATTGTTTAAAATCATGAAAACTACTTGTTTTTTAATCTATGAATTTCTTGATTGTTTTATATTTATTTTTTATATATAGTCTATATATCTATTATATAAATAATATTTCACTGTCATAAAAAATTAAAATATAATTAGAATATTCAAAATGATATATTAATAAATTGATAATACTTAATTATATATTAAATATTCGTGATATTGTATTTTAATACTTACGAAAGCAAGTATTCCAAATTTCTCATATGGTATACCTTGATGCCAAGCTATAACAGGTTTAGCTATACGAAAGAGTTCATCGTCATAACCCCAGAGAAAATTACCTGCTGGTACTCTTATAAATGGTTTAGCTTGAATCGTTGATAGTACAGCTGTTAACGAAACCTGGGCTAAAAAGCTCATGTCTCTAGAATAAGCCATGGCTGTAAAAAGGGGAATGTTAGGTACAGTGACAAGTTCTTCGTCTGGACTGCCACCCTCCCATTGATAATTACGCATTTCTTGATATGTCACCGTACCATTATTTCCCAGGTATGGATTTACTCTGGTTAAAGTCTCTCGATAAATATAAGGTCCAACTTCCTGAACGCGTAACTTCTCAACTTTTCCAGTTTCAAAATCATCAACATTTGTGTAGTTAAATATACGTACACGATAAACAGCTCGGACTGTTGGTCTTTGCCACCAGGTAAAGCTTAGGCTACCATTGCGTAATTGTAGATTTGAAATTATGGCATGACTAAAAAAGTCTGTTAACCAAGACAAAGTAAATAAAATTAAACTGGACATAGCTAGAAAACTTAGAAACCAGATCATCCAATTCCGGACGCCAATACGTTTAGTTGTAAAACGTATTGAACTCTCGTATTTTAATTCCTTCATTCTCACTTTCTCCATGCTTGATCCTGACATGATTTGACTATATTTCAATTCTTTAGCATAAAATATACAATATTAGTCTTTATTGTAGTACTTAATTTCCTTCGTCAACTGACTTAATCTCATTTAATTTATTATTTCACAATTTTTTAAAATAATTATTGGTTTATCAATCGCTTTGGTAATTGATAATCTAACCAGGCACTACTATAAAATACTGCAAATTTAATGAATTGTTGTTCAATCGTTGTGACAGTGGTGAAACAATAGAATTTCGGTAACACGGGTACACTTTATGATAGCAATTGGTGTCTGAAGTATGAGAGACGAAAACAGGACAGCGCTCTTCATGAAGCGACGTCTACGTTTTCAAACAAGTAACTGCGTCAACATTCATTGGACGAACTACCAAATATCATCGTTAGTAGTCTGACGTTTTTTTCCTGCCTCGAAGAACTTTAATCGCTCCGATAACCTTGTTGCTCAATGTTGTGAGCATGTCACTATATGACCCCACACTATATATATATGTAGCCGCAACTCACGCATCACCGATATACCTTCCAAAAATTAAATTCTTGTCTGCCTTTAATTTTACATTTGCATTAATCTATCACTGTTATTCTTAAGCCTCAGCGATTAGGTGATAAGATTTGTAAGAGAAATTATACTATTTTAGATTTTTCATACATGTTTTTTTTATGTGGGTGCATTTTTATTTTTTTCTATAACAATCAGTCTATCTAATATATCATTTTATTTACTCATGAAATATTTCTAGTATGGTCTTTTACCTCGGTATTATTTTATTAACCATTTATTCAGATTTATTTTTTCAAAACATATTTAAAAAATAATTATAAAACAACCTTGCAATAATATGTATTATCAATTAACTGTAATATGAATTTAATTGTTTTATAAAATATATAAATATTATTTAAACAATATACTAATTTGATTAGTATTTTTATATTTTTTATTATTCTTTATAACATTTTTAAATTTTTATATTTATATAGTTAGAGATAAATTCAAGATAAATTAAAAATTTAATGAAAAAAAATTCGTATCAAAAAGATTTTCTATAAAATATTTCATGTTGCACCTATTTTTCAATAGAAACATTTAACATTATATAACTTTTTATAGATATTTAAATTAATATATTTTCAATTTAAATCGCAATAAAATTTTTAATTATATATATATATATTATATACAAATGTATTTTTACAAATTTTATTATAAATTAAGTTTAATATTAATATACATATTATTATAAACTTTAATTAATGTTGACATATATATATGCGCGTATATAAATAATACATATTTACATCCAAGCGTAAATGACATTCTTATATATAAATAATACTAATGAGTTTGCTATTCAAATAAAAGAATCATTATGAAAACAAAATAATAAACATCTCATGTTTACTCAATTTTAAATAAATAAATCTTAAATTATTAAATTTAATGTTGTGTTATTTACATCTTATGAATACATGTTAAATTAACTTATTATTTATTTTTTAATTTTTTTATTATTAAGTAAATTGAATTAAATTTAATATATTATCCTCTCATAAATAATATAGGTATTATTAAATAATAATAAATAAATAATAATAATAATAATAATATTATTATTATTATTATTATTATTATAATTAATAATAAAAAAAGCTTTAAGGTATCTATTACAGCAACGTAAAGAAATAACAATTTTAAAAATTACCAGAAAATCATTCATTTATATCCCAAGAAAAATAACATTCGTAAAAATAAAAACTAAATAAAATATCAGAAAACTAGTTTTGTAATTAATATAAATTTGGCATTATATTAACATATAATGAATTTTGTAGCTATATTCTTCGTTAATTTGGAATGTAAGGTAAAGAAGATCTTTAAAACAAAAGTAACATTCAGAAAAAACAGTATTACTTAGATTGTCAAATAAATGTTAACTATTATAAATTATTTAGAAATTATTGCTGACTAATTACTTATGAAAAAAGTAGGTGAATTTGTTAACTAAATACGTACACCATTGAAATTTTTTCTATTACGGTATAATATTTTTCATTCTTTCTAAAACAAACTTTTTACCAAATCTCTTCCCTTACATAAACTATAAAAATCTATCCATAAAATTTGTAAACTATAAAAATAAAAAAAACATAAACTATAAAAATCTATCCATAAAATGTATATATACATAATATGTAAAAAAAGGCAAATAAGTGATGTTATCATATCTAGTGATAAATTGTAGTAAAAATGGATCATTCTTATCAAAGAAAAAGTAAGTAACATACTACAAATATAAATATTGTAAAATGAGTAAGAATTGATCTATAAAAATATGTACTTCTAAATATAAAGAAAGAATTACTATTTTTTAAATTAATTCTGGCTCATTTTACAATATTTAGATCTAAAAAGATCTATATATTTATAAGTGTGTGTCTATGTATATATGTTCGTTATAAAATAAAATATAAAAGAGAATAATAAATATAAAAAATAATAATGAGTATAAGCATTAATAGTAAATATACGAGAAACAGAATCATATAAAAATAAATTTTAAATATTTTATACAGTAAACCAGATACAAATTTCAGTTTAAATATACAAAAATACATAAATCATATAAAACGAATGATAATACACATTTGCAATTAAAAAAAAAATCTGCATATCAGAAGAAAATAAACTGTAAAGTTTATTGACAACTCGATTATTTTAAACAATTTACTATAAAATATATGATCTACGGATTAAACAATAACAAAGAAAATTTTAAATACCCTTTTTATGTCAATAAAAACAGCTATATTGTGACATTTGTTCACCATATATAAAACCTCGGTGTTCATACAAAAACTATAAATAATTTTAACTTTTATACATATAAACCACCATTAAATAAGACTGTTCGAAATACTGTGTATCGAGATTTTAAATTTAAATTTAAATTTTGTAATAACGATTATATACAAAAGAACAAGCATTTATTTAACAAGCTTTTATTTAAGTGTATAAATGATAATTCTAAAAATTTCATTAAATAATGAAACATTAGTTTATTCCTAATTAACCATCTAATAATTGAATGACAACTAATATATATAATATAAATTTTATAACTAAAAATAGATTCAAAATATTATTATTGCGTAAAATCTATCACTAGTCTATAACCTAATTGTAATAACTAAACATAAAAATTGTAGAAATTTGATAAAATATATTTTTTAATTAATATCGATATTAAAACTGAATTTTATTTTTCATTTTAACCGCTTATTTAAAGATATTAAATAGTAAAATTAAAATAATTTTATACCAATTTACATAACAAGTTGACAATATGCTTAAAATTTAATTTTCTAAAAAATATGCAAATATCTTATATTTCAAGTATAGCTTTTTAAACATTTTATAAAACATTTTATAAATAAAATGAATATTTGCATATACTCGATGTTTTAGGAAATTAAATTGTACAGAAAATTAAAATTACTTATTTTATTCTAAATCTAATATAAAAAAAAACATTAGTTATAGATATAATTCATTATCAAAACATAATTTTTCAACTATTAAAACTAAAAATTTTAATCCGTCTCCGAACATTTTGGATTGCGTGATTTTTACTATTCCTGTAAGAATTAGTTACTATCATTTATCTATTTTATTATATATTTGAATATTTATAACACTATTAAAAAATTTTAATTGAATTCACTATTAAATAAATTGAACCATATTATATATTAAATTATAATGTAATACTCTTGTTAATTGTAATGTAGTACTCTTTCAACTTTTTATATAACGAAATACTGTAATTTCAAAAATATACATTTATAAGTAATTTTTATTTATTGTATATGATTTATAATTCCATTTAATATACTACAATTATAAATAAGTATTATGGTATATTTATACGATAATAATATGTATATACTTTTGACTTTTTAAAACTTACATATATTCAACATCATGGTAAATTTATACTTCTATCAAAAATTAATAATGTATTCTTCTGTGGACCAATAATACTATATTTTATTTAAATTTTATTTAATCATGAACTTATTAATAACGCAGAAGTGACTAATTACGTAATTAATACTAGTTTTAAGTCGTTTTAATACTAGTTTTAATTTAAAATTAATTGGTAATTAATACTAACCAAGATATTGATATAACCAATATTGATCAGTTCTAATTTCCAAATCAAAAAGAAAATGATAGAAACTCAAAATTTATTACGATTTATATTTATCTAATAACTAATAATTATAATAAAATTCAATAAAATTCCAGTAAACGTAATTAAACATGATTAATTATAAAATCTTAAGATACCGTATAATAAAACACGTTTTAAGACAAATAATTGAAATTTCGTAAAATATTATTATTAATATTATTACAAAAATTATAAACAATATATCTTCTTTAATAAATATCAACATGCTTATTATTTTAATATAATACTATGAGGCTTTTGTAATTTATATTAATATATGATATATGTCATTTAGATAGTTTCTAAAAATTTTAAATTAAATGTACATGTATAATATATATATATATATATATATATATATATATATATATATATATATATATTTATTGATTGATATATATATAATTGATATATATACATATAACATAAGTATATATAAGAATATATATAATATATATAAGAATATAACATAAATATTATAAGAATATATAGAATAAAAATTGACAATAAATTTGACTTCTACTATTGTATTTTATAACTACTACTTATATATAAATACATATATATATATACATATTATATTCTGTATTATAAAAAATGAATTTTTATGAAAAATTACACACGCGCACCCATATACATATATATATATTTATATTTATATATATTTATATATATTTATTCTATATATTCTTATAATATTATATATATATATATATATATATATATATGTATATATATATATGTGTGCGTGTGTGTAATTTTTCATAAAAATTCATTTTTTATAATACAGAATACAAATTGAATAGAAGAGAATATTTTTTAGTAATATTTATAATATATGAAATATTGATAATAAGTAGGTTTAACATTATCATAAAATAAGTTTATATAATAACTATATAAATCTTTAAATAATACATATATCGTTTTTAAATTTTACTATAAATATATTTAAAAACTTATAAAATTTAATTATGAATAACAACATTTATTAACATACTAACTTTGTTCAGAAAACAATACATTATCATTATAATAATACACAGTTATATAAATTATATTACATACTGTGCAAAAGAAAATATTTTATATAACTTTAAAGATTGTGTTTAATTTTATTCATACACAACTTTAATACAACATATTTCCGTTTTTAAATACATATTTTTTAAAGTCTTTTAAAATGTTTATTTATATATGATTATTGAATATTTAAGTAATAAATCTATTTAATTAACAGTTCTTATTAATTAAAAACATAAGTTGTTTTAAAATTGTTGATTATGTTATAAATTTATTACCTTGGTGATTTTACAACACAATACGAAAACATTACTAGTGTTCATTAAAACCTTATTTAATTTAGATATGGCTCAGAATATTAAAATGACTAATTAGTAAAATTAGTTTCAACTATCTAAATTTATAATTTATAATGAAATATTCAAGCATAATAATATTAGTGTAATAAAAAATGAGTACTACTCAAGTCATATTTAATCGTGAAATAAATTAGTTCTTACTTTTATATTCACGAATGTTTAATTATTATTAATAAAAATATATTAATTGTTATATTTGGTTAAGCTGAAGATATAATTAAATATCATATCCATTATTCTTCCATATTTGGAAAATATAAATAATGTACTAATTATATATCATTTTACTAATCAAATATAGAGCTTAAGTTCTACAAAGTTTTTAATATTATTATAGCATATACTTCATTTACGTGAAAAATTATTGACTTGTATTATATTGAATTTTGAAAACTTTGATTTATAATAGGATATTTACTTTAAATGTTTCGGTTTATTTCATAAAGTAAATTGATACTTTGCTAAAATCTGTTTCTAATTTCGAAATAAATTATTCTAAATAAGATCCAGTATTATTGAATACTGCTAATAAAATAATATAATATACGTGCAGTAATAAAAATCTGTCAAAAATAATATTCACATTTTTTATGGTATAATTTTAATTTCCAAAAATATTCATAAATAGGCACTATATATCAAAATTTATATTAATCTATATTCACTATCGCGGCAGATGTAACACTTACCTGAAACATATTATTAAATTCTAATGTACTTATAGAAGTTAATCATATGGTTGATGAATTACTCAGTATTACTCATCTGTGATCTAGACGAAATGCAACAAATTATATTAATTTATATAATTAATTTAATATAATATATAATTAATATAGTATAATAGTATTCTAATATAGTATAATTATATTATGATATAATAATATAATCATTTATAAATCTTATTTTTAAAAATAAAATGTTTCTGAACTTTATGTGAAATAAAATTAGTACAAAAATTATTTGTATTTCAAATATATAGCATACAAATTTATACAGAATTAAATTAATGTAACTAATATTCTAATATAATTATAGTTGGTTAGTATTAAATTCTTGCCAAAAAATATAAAACTGTAACTCTACATTAAGTATGTCATTGAGAGTGTCATTAAGTTTGTCATCTACATTTGAAGAGGATATGCATGATGATATGTAATTGATCTAACTTATTTCTATTCAATAAAAGCTGTATAAATAAATACGAATATCATAAAGATTGAATTCTGATAAAAATTGGTAAAAAGACGAATCTAGTTACAAGTGATTAATTTAGCATGTAATTTATGTTTTAAACACAATTATATAAATTAAATTATAACTTCATTGTAATTATTTAATAATTAAATAAACCAGACAATGGTAGCTGCTATGTATTTGCATTCGTTCTGCCATGATATTCGTTATCACGAAAAACTTAGTATAAGTTCGTCAAACACCTGTCCTCTCGATGATTTTCTATTATTCTAAGATGACTGAATTATAGATAAAATTATAATACTTACAATCTATCGTAAGGATAAATACAGTAAAATTCGTTTAAAAAGCGACTGAAATTATAAAAATTACATACTAGATAAAATACAAAACGACGTTTAAAATTTTGAAAATAGTTTATAAATAATTATTTTAATAAATTCCTTATTAATAAAAAATTTTATTTAAAATTTGATAAATATATACTTACAATTTATTTAATTGATTAAATTCAGTTTTATATATTTTTGTATATATAACTAGCATTAGATTTTCTTTATTCTTTATATATTTTTAACTAAATCATTGTGTATAAATATTTATTTATAAATAAATATAAATATTATTAAATAAATAAATAAATAATAATTAACAAATAATTATTATATATGTTTTATATATAAATAATAAATATGGACACTAGTCAATATGGAAAATATTATTTTATACATATTTAATCTAAGACTTCCGTTTTTCAAATATATATATATATGCATATTTCAATATCAATATAACTTGTTACGAATATTACACAAAGAATATTATTAATATTGTCACATTGTTTAATTTGTGCTTTATATATATATATATATATATATATATATATACAACTTAAATTTCTACAATAGTAAAGTAGAAGTAGTGACAAGATTATCAAAACGTTATACAGGTTAAGTGTTATTAACTGTTTATAATAAATTATGATTATATATAGAAAAATTAAAATAATATAATAATTCATTTTTTACATCAATTTTATTTTAAAAAATAATATATCTACTGATTTAGCTTAATTTTATTACTTTTATTAAAAAACTAAAATTACTATTTTGAACAATAGTTATACCATAAATTGCATTAATATTAATAATAATATTTAAATATAAATTAGGATTAAAACTAATAAAGATAAAATAATTATTGTGTATTGTAAATTTCTTTTTATTAAAATATTAGAAACAATTTTTAAATAATAGAGAATAAAATAAAAAATATATTTTTTCAAGTTGGAGTGCATACAGGATGGCAATATTGTTTAGTATAAATATTATATTAAAATATTTATTTATTTTTTTTTTAAAGAATGAAATATTTTAAAAAAATTTATAAAAAATAGTTCATATTAAATTTAATTTTAATTATGACCTCCATGAAAATCGTAATAAAATAGCATTATTATAATTTGTACTATCACAACCATAAAAATATACGACCACCTTAAAAATGAACACATTTTATTTAAATAAATATTTTATATCTAAATTATAATTGTCGTTCTTTTTTATTTGTAATATGCCGGAACTCTTATCTCCACATTTCCTTTGTATTCATGTATTACGGAAATGGTGCATCACAGAGATTGGTATATTGGAGAAATAAGTTGAAATTATCTAATGAGCTTTACTAAGTTATTAATAATTTTTAATTTTAGAATCAATAGTTGTTACATTTATTTTCATCTTCAAATTATTTTATAGTTTAATAATAGCTTTACTGCTTCAGTTTTATAAGTAATGAAATAATATACATTCTGTATTAGATTAATATTGTATTATTATTAATAATGTATTATCATTTTTTAAAATGTATTAAACAATACTTTTAATTATATAATAATAATAATCTAATATTTTAGTTATTAATTATTATATTTTTGGAAGTATTACAATAAGAACATTAAATATAACAAATGAATACTAAAATGATAATATTCTTTTTCTCAAACTGATTCACATTATTAAATTTAAGTAAAAAAATAATGAGACATCTTTATACATCTATTTCAAGTAATATTTCGTATTTTAATTAATATTCTAACTTATGAATATGTTATTTAAAAATGACAATACAATTGAACGAATATTCTGACTTATTACAGAAAATATTAATTTTGTTGTTTATATATATATATATATATATATATAAAAACTTTTATAACATTCTATAAAAATACATTTATACATATAATAAATTTTCTTCGTATTTAAGCCTTACTTTACTTTATGTGTGTCAGATTTTTATTATTATAAATAAATTTATTAATAAATAAAAGTACTATTCATGTACGAAATAATTTATATACAAATGAGATGATAAAGTGCCCTATATTATTTATTCGCCATCGCGCAGATAGACCTCATATATTTCAAACCTATTTGAAGTTCCATAATAGATTATAATAATATTTTATGTATTAAGTAAATATTTAATATTATTTAGGCTAGATGTTAATATAGACGTTCATATATAATAACATGTCTTTATTTAAGCATCTTATGCGATTTATTAAACAAGTTTAGTGATGACATTATTTATTAAAATAATGTTATAAAATAAAATTATTAAATAAAATACATTTGTTTCCTAAAGACTATCACTATGTAATTCATATAACCACATTTCACGTTGTTTTTGCGCTGATGTTTCTATAATATATTTTACAGATCTTTATCTTTAAAATTAATTTCAATTTTTTTTAATATAGATATACGTTTTTTAATTATCTAGTAATAAAACTGAAATAATGCGAACATAATCTAGACACTAGATCTCATGAAGATAATTTCATTCTGTACTATTATGATATCAATCTGATAGACATTTAATTTAACTTTTTATAAAAACGACATAATTACATTAATAAATATTATTGCAGACGTTGTTAAATACTTACGTTTAAAATAAAATATACAATATCTAGGAAAATAAAAAAATTAATAATTTATAGAATTATAAACCATATTAAAACAAAATTAAAATTTTAAACGAGCAGAATAAATGGCATATTTAGTGTAGCACTTCTCAAAAAGAATCTGACATTTACAAAGGAAAATATAAAATTCTTATTATATTCATAAGTTAGAATTGCCAAAAACTCGTCATCATTTACTTTCGGCACTGTCTTTTTCATAATCACAATTCTGTATTTATAAAAAAATTTTTATTATTTGAAAAATTATTAAAATTCGATCAATTATATAATTTTTTTTCATAATACTTGCAAAGAAGGTATTAGTTGGTTCTTACAATATTTATTCTTTCAATTTTAAAATTTTAAAATGAAAATCTTGCTAGCGCAGATGTTAAAGCTTCAATTTGTTAAGTGGAAGCTCAGAAAAAGCACAACACCGTGGAGGAATACTGAGACTAAACGGAAACTTGCTCTGTTGGACGAAAAAAAGCTCAATTTTTTACAACTTAAATGATAGCAAGATATTCTACAGAATTTAACTACAAAAGAAGTAAGAGATGGTCCTTTTCACAGAAAATTCTTATTAGTCGTAAATCAATCTGATGGACTATGTATTCTTTTAATACAATCACAGGTCATTGGTAAACTATTTAATCAAATTAACCCTTACTAACACTATGACCGTACAGAGTATATTAAATTCCGAAAGAGAACCTGTCGGTCTTGTATCTTTGAAGCGTAGAGTATACAATATTCTATAATTCAAACATCATGCAAAAAATAAAATAGATTTTCTAATCTACAATGGAAAAAGGAACTGCTAAACTAGGACTTTTTATTATTATTTTATTTATTATTTTTATGATTATATTAATAACCATGGTATATAAAAAAAACTAAACATATAACTAAATCAAATACAATATATTTGATTTGACCTTGTAATTCCGAACCAAAGAATTAAGCGATAAAGTAACATTAAAATTGAAAGTCGGTGATAATGAAAAGAATAAATAAATAATATTAAAAAATTATGTAATTATTTATTTTAAAATATTTTAAAATAGGATACAGTTTAATATTTAGAGTAAAAAAAGTAATATGAAAATTCATAATAAAACAGGAAACAAAAAATTAGGTAAACATTAGATAAACTAAGTACTAATACCATGAAATAATATAATTTTTCATTAAAAATTTTATTGATATGAATTATTTTTATTGTAAATTTTTTAAGCTTAATTTTTTAAGAACTATAATTTAATTAAGTAAATATTCATTTATAAATTATATAATTTATTCAAATATATAATCTAACTTAATAAACTATTAATAAATTTACATAAGAACTTAAGTAAGCGTCACAATAGTCAGTAGATGTATAAAATATGTCGGTAGATTCATAAAACTATTTGTCGATACTAGATTACTAGTTATATATTATCTTAATTTAATATTGAACTTATTTAATCTAAATACTAATTTATTTACTATAATAAAGTTACAAAAAATATTGTACAACAATATTAAAGTGTAAAGCCACGTTTTTTGGTGAAATAATGTTTTTAATTTTTAAATTTTTCGTATCGTTTTCATGAACATCTATTCGCGTGTCTCTAATTACAGTTGTAACTATATATGCATAATATGAATTTAATAAAATAAATAAGTAATTCTACTTTTAATTATTCCTTCTATTTTATTAAAAAAATAATTTGAATTCTAATCATTCTAATTTTGAAATCATATATACAATGGTTTCAAAATACTTGTATATTTAATTATAATATTTTTTAAATATATATAAATTAACAAAATTAATTGTTTAAAATAAATAAAAAATGCTTAATAGTATGCGTATATTAAATATCATAAGGCAGTCGTTAAAAAATATGAAATATATTTCTATGAAATATATTCTATTAAAAAATTTAATTTTTAACAAGAAATAAAATATAACACGCAATCGATACATCGACTGTAATTTTATTAAACGGTCTTTATATCCTATTCATTAGTTATCAACTATAATAAATATCGGACTCTGTTAATTACTAAAATAATAAATAAAATTTTATCATAATACATATTGCATCTATAATTTTAAATTATGTTTATTATTATTAGCAATTAAACGTAAAATGTAAAATAATTAAATCTAAGATTTATCAATTAATTTATTTTTATAGATTTAAAAAATTAAAATATTTTAACGATAATATATACTAGATTTAAAATATAAATTAAAACAGATACATATATTTAAAAAAATTATTTAACCAAAATTTCAATTTCCCAAAGAAATAAACTTTGTTTACTTGAAATAAAAAAATTAATAATTTGTCATATATTTTATGTTTTTTAGTAAGACATGTTTGTTAGAGGCAAATTTTATTTATAAAAATTATCTGAATAAGTTATCTATTTAACATGTATATTTTTTACAATACTTGTCAGAAATAATTTTTTTATTAAAATGGCATGATATTATCGAGACTTCGTAATTTTTTGTGTCTGGTAGCGATAGCATGACAGCTTCATGAGAAACTGACAACAATTATCATCGATAAAGAAGTTACATAGAACATTTCTTTTTTACTCTCTTCGTATATTATATTTAAAAATTTTAAATATTTTTACACATTTAACATTAAAATATTTACAGGATTTACTTCATTGATCACTTGCAAATTTAAAATTTACCCTTTTTAAATTAATAAAAAAATGGTGATATTTGATAAAAGTAATTGTTAAACTTGCTAATAATGATTATTAATACTTATTTATTATATTAAATTATAATACAAATAAGTTATAAAATATGCAACACAATTACTATGGATATGTTGAGTAGCTTAAATAGTTAAATTAAAAAAAATGTATATTTAAAAAATTATTTTAAAAAATCTTAATTAAATTTTAATAAAATTCTAAAAATATTATTTATATTTAATATTGATAGTTCATAAGCATTAGGTATTAATAAAATTAGTACTAATTAATATTAATTTGAATATTAGTGAAACTTAGTATGTAGTATTAATAATAGTAGTAGTATTAGTAGACAGATAAGTTCATATTGATTTAAAAATATTAGTAAAGAAACTTTTAATTTATTCTAATAAAATTTTTAATTCAAAATTACTTACAAATAAAATAATAGAAGAAGTTTGGCACGAATAAAAGCATGTATCTATTTGTATTCATTTTATACTTTCACTAACTTTTATCAGTTTGTGAAATTTACATTTCTTATTAACTCTAAAAATATGTGTTTTACTGTTATTAATTATTTACTACTATTTGTTTATAAATTTGAAATATGCCCTGAATAACTTTTATACTTTAGTATTTTGGAGTTATAACACTTTACATAATTTATAAATGAAACTATTCAGTTGAAAATATTTAAGTATTGTTCGGGATTCCAATAGAATCTCGACCTTCGGTACTACCTCTTGTTTGTAAATTGTTTTCAAAATATTCAGAATGTTTATGATTGCCAGATGTGCCCGAGAGCCTACGACTGAGATTAGAAAAGTACGACGAGTGTTTTTTCTCTCGTTGTTGACCTCCGTTTACGACCGTGTTTACTCGGACTGCGCCTCCA
>JAPYYT010002995.1:0-20436 GCA_030522565.1 Ceratosolen corneri | reverse complement strand
ACTACCTTATAGACATTGCAACAATTGCTGAATTCTTTTATAAATATACGTCATTAGTACCCTGTGATATGGAAAGAATAAAGTCCACTGTATTTTTATGCATTTAAACGAAAAATTGCATAGTTCGGAATTAATAACTAGACTTACTTTATACAAGTGAATATATCGTTAAATCGTATTTTTTACCAGTCAGTAATTAATGAATCATATTGTTAACTCTCAATAAATACGTAAATTCATTTTTATACTAATTTTATTGATACGTTGAATGAAGGATATTGAACAATCAAATTATTTAGGTAATATCTCAAATTCAGTAAGCGTAAATCCATGTGGCCGACTAAATACACCCACGCACACACGTACGCCCACGCAGAATTTACAATTAAAATTAAATATAGTATCATTATCCTTTTCCTCTCCCTTCGTCCTTTCTCCCCACTCCATTCTATTTCATCAATATTTCTCTATTAGTATTTAATATAAAAGAAACAATTTCCAGTTCAACTGCCATTATATTTTCATATTGATCATGTAAATACATATCCGAAATGCAAATTTGGCTTTATATTTATGGATTTATATAAAATAAAAGCCTTCTTTGTGAAACAAAAACTACGCAGGCTACAAGATGTACCGTTAACTTGAATTTTTTTACAAAAAATGCTGTTCTTCTGAAGAAGAAATATAAAATTGAAATAAAATTCAATTATATCGAAGCGAGAGATAGAGAGAGAGAAGAATAAGAAACGTACGAAAGAGAAAGTGAATGAGAGAAGAGACATAGTAAAAATGTTAAAATAAGAAAACATTGATAGCCATTCATTTTATCGAAAGTTTCTCTCTCTCTTTCTTGTTATTCTGTTTTTTTCTATTATTAATTTTTATCCCTGCTTTTTTTTAACTTATTCTTTAGTTTACAATTAGTTTTTAATTAATTTTTAGTTTATTTTATCTTTGGTTGTTTTTATTTTTGGTTTTATTATTTTATTGTCCTAAAAAGATAAAACAAAAAATTATGTAAAGAGCAAGTTCTAATGTAAGTATTAAATATTGAAAAATTTAGAAAAATTATTTGAATTTTTTGAGAACATTGAATTATAATAACATTTATTAGTTCTATAAAAAAACTTTATAATATAAGTTTATTTTTGTTTCGTATTATAATGTAAAATTACTTTATTAAAATAGATATATTAAAATAGTTAAAAAAGATATATTAATTCTAATCATCCGTTAAGTAAAATATTAACTTTTGATTAAAAAAATATAACAAATTTGGTGAAAAGTATTTCGCTTTTTCAACGACACATTTTAAAATCTATACATAATTCTTATTATTTAATTATTGCAACATTTATAATGAAAAATACATAAATATATTTTTTTTAATATTTCAAGCAATTGAAAATATAAAATTATTTTTAAAAAAGTTGAAGATATATTTGTTGATGTTATTAGTTCAAATTTTGTTAGTATTAGAAGAAATTAATAGTCTAGTATACAAAAGTTAGCAAGCAAATGAAACATCGATTAAATGTCACAGAAATATAAGTGAAGCCAAAAATATAGCCAGAAAGGTAGACGGGATGACAGAGAAAGGGAAGAAAAAAATAAACAAAAAAAAAAAAATTGAAAAACACGACACTTATAGGGATTGAAAAGTAATATAAAAAGGAATTATGGTATGTATAAAGGCAACATCATATATATATATATATATATATATATATATGTATATGAATTGTTAATAGTAAGTTCACATGAAGATTTATTTTTATCCGTGATAATATTTGGAATGCGGAAGAGCTATATATACGAATTACTATAAGCAAATATATCAATGTGTAATTTTAACAAATCACAGTTTATTATTTATTTGAATATAAAAAATATATTTTATTTTAATTTTATTAAGTTTCAAAAAATATTGTATTAATTAAAGTGATTATATTGAATTTTGTTCTTTTCAACAAAATCAACATTTGCTTCGTAAATCAAGGGATTTAATCAATTGATATACAATTAATATTACAAAAAATGACATTAAAGTTAGTTTTGAATGACTTTAAGACAGAAAATGCAAATAATTGCAAATCAATGTTTTTTAAAAAAGTTTAATTTAATATCCTAATTTTTATTCGATTATATTCGATTATTATCTGTAAATATTTCAAATGTATAAATTAAACAGTAATGCAATTAAGAACATATATAAATTTTCGTGATGTATAAGTACGCATGTAAGATACTGGTTCGCAAATTCACAAATAATAAATGAATAATTTTTATAAGTCTTGAATTATTTATCTGTATTTATTTTTCAAATTGACTTCACGTTAATAGTGCGATTCAGAAAAATTGATCAAAAGTTAATATAGTGACAAACATAAATTCAATAGTTTCTAATAGAACATATTTTATTCTTATTTTTTGTGTCTACGTATAATAATATTTTAATTTTTTATATAATTATATAATTTAATTTTTAATGATGTTTTGATCAATTTGTTTAATTAAATTAATGCAATAGAAGTAATTTTAAATCGAACTATTTTATTTATTAAAATTCTTAAAGTATAATTAAGTAAATATAAGTAAACATTTACGTACAATATAAAAAAATAGTTCAGAAGGAAATATATAATAGTTTCCTACTTTTATTGAATAACAAAGAATACCTTCTTCAAATTTTAAAATAAGAAATAAATATTCATCAACCATTCAATTCCTTTGCTTATCGATAGTAATTTTTTTAATCAACAAAAAGTTTCTAATAGAAACAACAGTGTCATAAGACACATTCAATATTAATTAATTTCTATTTGTATAAAAATCAATCAAATTATAATAAATATTACAATTATAATACGATTACCCCTACAATCAATCGATTTTGTGTGCATGCACGCATATTAATTTCATATTATTTTTCATATTTAACAATTAATTGCCATTAATTGACATTTTATTACTCGTCAGGTACGACGATTTTTTTCTTTCAAGGAACAGAAGAGAAGAGGATAAGACAAAAAAATATTTGAGTAATATATATACAAAAGAAAATCTACTACCGCACTACGTTTGATTTGTATGTGGAGTACGAAACTCATATATGGATTATGCGCATATATGTAGATACGGGAGTGTTTGGGCGAGGGTTAATATTTTTATTGTTCGTAAAGCTGCTAAATTGAAGTCTTGTGCTCCTTCTGAATATTCCATTCCTACCGGAAAATCGCGGGTGGTTATAGCAGATTATAGAGTGGAAGTAAGTAAAAATATACTAAAAATCAAAGGTGAAACGCAAAGTACAGATATGTGTTAGTAAGTCTTTATAGAGGACTCAATCTCAGCCATATCATTCTCCCCTCTTAATTGCACCCTCGCAATTACTCTTGCCAAAAGAACTCTCGAGCAAGCTATGCGTCGTAATTAAAGCGGCCTAATTAAGCGTCGACTCGACAGTTCCCTCGCGTTCATTCCGCTAGCGTTGCCCATATGGTTATTTTGAAGCCACGATGAAGAACGATGACGAGAACGGCTCTTCAAGTATATTCACGCGCGAGCACAGTCAGTCTATGAACGAGATTTGCAACGAATAAACGAATTTCCATATTTTATGAAAAAAATCACGCGATGAATCGAGAAATCTTGAAAGACATTTTTTTTTTTTTATCGAATCCTTTAAGATGTGTCTATAGTCTTGTATAATAGAAAATAATTGTACAATAAAAAATTAACTATTGTAATAATGTAATTTTATAATGAAAAATAATTTTTGAAAATCATAACAAAATTAATGTCTTTGAAGTAAATAGACTTTCACTTTATTGTAAGTGCGCTTAAAGATATTTTTATCTAAGTAATTTCAACAGTAAAGGAGGATCCTCTCGTCATCACTCATATATTATTATCCAATATATCTATTACTTCTTACTTATTTTACCACTTATCAGGTGCCTTTTGACGCTTCGCCATTAATCATCTCGGATGCTCATACAATACTCAACTGTCAACAAAATAATAATAAATGTGTGCAATTAAAAAAAATTGATTTGTACAGTACACATCACCCTTATGAAAAATATTAGTGCCAATTCAGTAATATGATTAATTTTTCGTACACGTTCGGGAATTAAGCCTGAGAAAACACTGGAGGAGAAGCCTGGAAAAGACTGTTGGAGGGAGGGAGAGGCGGATAGTGGAGGTAGAGAGACAGCAGGGTAGAATGAAACAGAGGCGAAGGTGGCGTGGGTAATACTGTTAAACTGTCTTCATTTCAAATGTACTGAAATATAAGGCTGTCTTTAGACGATGTGGTATAAAGAATTACAAATATTGAATTATCTTAACGTTCAGTCACGAATTGAATACCGCGATAGCTTTTAGTGAATTTACGTATATATGTGTCGTTCCGTGGGTTTAATTAAAGGTTGCTTATTTCCAAGTGGACGCAATATTCAGGCGTAAATTGAATCTTACCAAGCATGGACTTGTTGTGTCCCCTTAGATCAACAGGGTTTACCTGCTGTTTTAGTGTGAGCTCACTGGAAAATTCCACTCGTGCTTGTTCGCGCCTTTCCTTGCGCATCGGGCGATTGAATATTGGCGGCTGCCTCTTCTTGGTCAATTGGTCAATTTTTTCATAAATAATAGTGTATAAAGAAACAACTGACTTCAAATATATTTCTATTTTTTACATTTCTTGAATAGAATTCATTTAAATAAGAGAAACTTATCCTGATCAACTTATGACAATTTTAGAAACAAAATAAAGAAGAGTTGCAAAAACAACATGCTCCATTATATAATTGTATATACTATTTGTTGTATATAAATTAGTTGAACCATGGATATTTATTTTATTCTTATATATATTCTCTCTCTATATATATATCGAGTATATATATATATATATACTCGATACATAAAGGCGTAATCACTGCAGTGGGTGGAAAGAAAGAACAAAAATGACCAATTTCATTTGAATGTTGCGAAACAAAATGACTGAGAGGTAAAATGAAACCCCCACGAAGACACCTTTGGATTTACCACAAAAACCATAGCCTCAAAAGACAGAATGACTAAACGCAGTATATTATTGGAAGTGGCTAGGATATTCGACCTGTTAGGCTTCGTTTCACCAGTAGTGGTTAGAGCAAAGAGATTTTTATAAAAGCTATAGAAGAAAAAGTTACACTGGAATGCGGCCCTAACAGAAAAACCATCATCAAAGTGGATAAACATGAGAGGAGATCTGGAGAATCCGAACACCATTTCAATACCACGTTAGTTTGAAACAGAAGAGCACCTCATCAATAGAGTTGCATAGATTCACGTGCCATGGCGGCAGTTATTTAGTTGTTGTTAATCAAGGAAGTAGCAAAATAAGCTCCTTTTTGTGCTCCAAAACAAAGATAGCACCCATCAAAGACATGACGATTCCGAAACTAGAATTATCTGCAGCATTAATATTATCAATAATAAGTATGTTAGAAATACATCAAAGATGAATATCACAAAGATTTATATGTGGACAGATTCTAGTGTGACTTTAAATTGGTTGTGATCCCATGCATCACACTGAAAGGACTATGTGAGAAACAGAATAATAAAAATTCAGATTCAATTTTATATCTCTTATAATTATTTAAATTCAACATATTTTGAGTGTCTCTTGAAATTAGTATTCATTACTTTACAATCACTTGTTTTATTTAATTCCTCGAGAATACTATCGATAAATGGCTCATGCAGTCACATTTACGATGACTTCATAAATTTATTGTCATTTATTTACCACCACAATGAATGTTAGACAATTGAAATATTTTCTGGATTTAATACAAATTAATAATAAACGATTAAAATAGTAATATAATTGAATATAATGCAATTACAGTAATTGTCGTTGCAAATAAAATAAAAGATAACATAATAACTCTTTTTATTTAAATGTAAATATGAATAAAAAAAGAAATTATTTTATTTATTCGTTCGCAATTACTTAAAAATTACATTAAAGAATACTTTTTTTCATTAATATAATCTCGAAATAAATTTGTTCGTTATTTTCATTTGTAACGTGAATATATACGGACACGTAAATATGCATAATTGTAGATCTTTCAAATCCTTTTTCATAATTTTATAAAATTTATAAGAATAAAATAATGAAGTATCATTATCACGCATAAATTATTTTTATAGTCGCTTAAATTTCATTTGTATTAGCAGTGACTTGTTACAATAATTTTAACAGGACCTTTATTTTTGACAAAGTAAGAATTTATGGCGTACCAGTGCATGGCTTGTGCAACGGCAAATAATTATGTAATGTGTGGCGAGATCGAAGTATTCTGATATTCTTGGTTTTTGTGCACGGTTATATATAATCAATAAGAAACGAGTTTATTTCTTGTTTAACAAATTAAGATATCTCACTGATTTCTAATAATTATTATAGAAATTAATTTTTTTATTTATTTCCATAAGAGGTACTAACCGACTCATTATAAAATAAATTCTTACTTTTCGCTTTTCATATTGTATAAATATATACTCCCCCCCCCCCATTATTATGTATGGCATTAACACAATTTAACTAGGCAAATATCTGAAATTGTAATAAATAAAGATTGTATCGATTGTATCAAAATTAAAACAGTGTGACAGTATGATGAGAATTTTGCAATCGTTGGATGATTTTTACGTTAATAAATTGGTCAAAACAAATTATTTGAAAAAATGATAACGAAATTTAAAGTTCAATAATATAATTCAAAATTATTTTTAAATTGTGTTAATGTTCATTAGTTGAAAATTATCCGTTGACATCCAGAAACATTTTTGTTGTTTTTCGTGCTTTGTGTGTGAAATTATAGTTTTTATAGAGCTTTTGAATTTCTACTTCCTTGAAAATATTTATTCTTTACCTCAACTGTATATACATTTTATTTTCCGTATTTCAATTACTTTTTTTTATCTTAAACATTCATATTTTATTAAACACTTAATTTTGATAATTAAAAATGTTTGTATCTTTATAAGGCAGCATATAAATAATATTTCAGGAAAATATTAAGAATCATGAAACTACAGTTATTATTTAGTATATAATAAGGATATATAATATAAAGTAGGAATATATACTAAGATAATAAAATCAAGTACAAAGTAATAATAGTAATAACAGAAAATAAAAATATAATAAATAAATTATGTCAATATAAATAATATAAAATATAAAATCTAGAAATGGACATTCGTATTTATTAGTTTATAAAATATTTTTATTCAATATTATTTATTGGTTATAAACTATAAATAATTTATAAAATCATTTTATTAAAATACATTTTATATTTTTAATGTTTTAAAATTCTTTTGGATTTTGATGCATGAATAAATATTCTGGAACTTTTAAGGCACTATATTTTGTAATAATTTAGCTGTTAATACAACATATATATATATATCATCTAATTATAAAAAAATATAGAATTAATTAAAAAAATTTTGTGATGTTTTAAATATGATACGAGTTGGTCCTATGTATCCTCTATAGCCATCATATTTTATATTGTATTAATTATAGAAACCATTATTATTTTAACAATTGACCTTATAAAAATGTTCTATGCTTATAATAGACAAAATTCATTTACACCTATAGTTTGACAAAATACTCATGAATATTGGAACAAGAGAATGAGAGATTAAGATTCATAGGACAAAATTTTATGTTCAAATTTAAAAATAAGAAAAGAAACAAATAATAAAATGTGAAAAAAAGAAATAAATGTAGAAGAATTTTCGTAACTATTATTATAGTCTAAACTTTATTTTTTATCAATAGAAAAGTATACCTAAAGTCTGATTTAATTCCGTGTACGATGTCGTATTATTTTTGCTTTGTATTCCGGAGTTGTTTAGTAAATATGTTTAAAATTTGTTTTTTTTTTTTTTTTTTTTTTAATAAATTTTCCTTTTCCTCTTTATTTCAGAACTAAATTTAGATTGATAAACACATTTACTTATAATGTTTATATACGTATACGTAAATTCGTGCATATAGATTATGTCCATAATCAAGTTACACACAAAACTTTAAAATGAAAAAGTTATAATAAATAAATTAAAATGCATTGGTAATAAGTATAGTCGTTCAAAAAACTTATATGAATCTACCGTGAATTATAAATTTTGCATGCTACAAAACTTGAAATTAAATTATTGACAAATTTTTACTCTATCGAAACGAATTCTAAAGCAAAAGTTAAGGTTTGAATGAAAATTAAAATATTTATAATTAACTTGAAAAATGTTTATAATTAACTTGAATGATGTTATGTTCAAACAAATGTAGTACTTAAATTAAAATTTATATTTTATATTGCATATATCGTTATATAGCTTTACACAATTAAACTAAATATAAATACTTGAATGTATAATGCAGTAATTGTACAAACATATGCTTCTTTTTGGAAGAGATTTCTTTGACGAGACACATATTTTTTATTATACGGTTCTTCATTTCGATGTTGTTTCGTTCTTATCTTATTACACTTGCGCGTGTCCGTATGTCATGCCGCAAATTCGTAAAAGATTCTGGACTTTATTCTGAACCCTTCATCTAAGAGTAGAGAAAAAAAACCGAGAGACAGAAAAAGCAAAAGAGGAAAACCGGAGGCAAAGAGTTTGATATTACAGACAGAAACATACTTCACATTTCTCGCGTTTGACGTAGTTGTAATTTCTCCTTCCATAACTTTTACAGTTCTGCACCCTCGTGCATAAGGTGTACCTCCTCTTTCCTGCGAATAGACTCTGAAGCCTCCGGCACCTAAGTCGTTTCATTGCAGTTTTCTATTCTTCACCCTCTGAGCACGTTCTCAGTCAAAAAAAGTGTTAAAAATGTGTGCCATTGGAAAAACTGTTAGAAATATTTTTACAACTTTTGTAACTAATTAAAATTCACTTAATATCTAGATGTAATTGAATTTACGCGTAAATAAATAATTTGTTACGTGTTATAATTATTGTTTTTTTTTATCTAGCATTTTAAAAATATTATTAAAAAATTTCTATCATCCAATTTAAATACTTCCGCGTATATATTATTTAAATTCATTGTAAAAATATAATATTTTTTAAAAATGATACTCTTCATACATTTATCGAACCTTATAGAATTTTAATATATACTTAACTATATTAAAAATTTATCTATACGAATGATTTTTTTCTGTTTATCATTTAATTATCAACTAATTTGAGTATTTTTATAAATAGTAAATAATATAAAATTAAGAAAATTACAATGGTAGAATGACTGTAATTCAATATATCAATTATTCTATCTTTTTAACAGTTATTTACACTTTATTAATTTAAAATTATTTAAGTAATAGTATTATAATTAATTTGCTTATATGTTATAAATATTATGTAAGGAAAATTAATAATTTTAAAAGTCAATATTACCTTTTGAAAGATTATTTTATATTATTAAATTTTATCCGTTTTACTTTAATTAAATCTCAAGGAATTGTTTAAAATATAAAATGAATTTTTACCAATTGTTAACTAAATATTTTCACAATATTAGCAGCAGATATTAAATTAGAGTAATGAATTTAAAAATGATTAACCTTGATTGAGCGTCAAAACTTAAAAAGATTTAATTAAAATAATTTTTACAAATTTTTTTTTACAAAGAATTTTTCTTTGGTATTTATGAATTTTTATTTCAATTATTGTAAGTAAAAATCTACATTATATTGAATTCATTAATTATAAATATTAATATTAATTTTTAAAGCGTGTATAAATATCATGAAATCACAAAGGCAAATATTATTAATTCTTATAGTTATTAATTCTTTAAAAGTTTATGAAATGTGGGCATTGTAACAAACGATATAGTAAAACTATTCGTACAAAAATCGCGTAAAATATTTTTAAAATATATTATTGTCACAAAATGGCCGTAGAAGTACTCAAAAAGAAATGGCAAATCATAATAATGGAATCAAATGAAAATGGATAAGTGAATTATGAATTTATTTACAATCCAAATAGAAAGATTTATACACGACATATAAAGTAGGGTTTTAATTGAGCAGATAACATACTGTTTGTTATAAAATAATGATTTTTATCATTAATATTTGTAAGTAATAATTTTTAGAAATTTTAAGAACTACGACTTTTAATAGTTTTTTATTGAAATATAAATTGAGAGACTAATTTTCAAATTAGACTAGGATTTTTTATATTATAATATATAAAATCGATTAATTATTGGCAACAGAAACAAATTGGAAAAAAAAATAGAATACATAAAAAAACTAAACGCTATATATTAACATATAAAGTTTTATGTAATAGATAAAATTGAAATGCCTTTATCTCAAACAAATTTCCATATTATTAATAACTGAATTTAATACGAATATAATATTTAAATTTTAATAATACATTATTTTCCAGTGTAACGATCTTTAAATTTTATTGCCATAATCAAGTATTGTCGTTAGTATCAATCAAATATGCAATTATTATAGGCAAATATCTATACATCAATACATAAATACATCAACAAAAATATTTATAAATTCTAAAATAAGTTTTGATATTTTCATAATTATCTGTAAGCTACTTTAATACTTCATTATTATAAAAAATAGTTGAGTTTCTAGTAAAATTATAAAGTAAACTTTAAAATATTATGAAATTGATTGATATTTTCATTTTACTACTCAAGTAATATGAGTTATTTTTATTATATAATTATATTATTATAATTATTAAGTTATTGTTTGTAAATCTTGTCATTAACATAAAATATATTAAGAATAATTAAAAGTAATTATTTATTTTAAATATAAGTAACAACTGTGAAATAAAATGTATTACATGACATATTGCTGTTTTCTGTAAAAGAAAATGACAGCATCATAATCCTTTTAAGAAGAATACGGAATCATATAAGTACTATACGTATGCAGAACTTCATAAATTTATAATTATTTTGAGTACTATATATGAATATAATATATTATTGTCTTATGACACGCATCTAAATTTAATATTTAGACATGTAAATTCGTATAACGATTGTATTATCAATTGTTCAACAACTTATATTTTTAAGGTCTTTTTATTTATAAAATATCAATGTGCAGTAATTATACTAAATTGAATATTAATGAGTAACTTTAATACTTATATAATATTGAAATATATATATGAAGATTTCATTCTTGAATAATATAGACATTTTTATTTTTATAAAATTAAATATTATTTAAAATCTTCTGGGTTAGTACCTATAAGATATCATCAAATTATATTTTAGTTGATATATAATTTGTATTCATGCAATTATTAATATAAAATACGTTACAATAATTAATAATTGTATTTATTAATTGTCCATATTTATAATATTTTCATACATTAAATAATTTATCATTAAGCTCATATAATGCAATTTATAGAAAGATAGTTATAAATAATATAGTTATAGGGCATAATCGATTAATGGAATTATCAAATAAACAACTCTTATAAATAATTAAATTTATTTAATATGCATATTATATAAATTATACAAAATATTTAGTAAGGGAAAACTGAAATTGTCATTTGTAAATATTTGATGGTATGACGGTGAAATTAATAAATAGAATATCATATATTTTTCGATTTTTTTTTATAAATAACAATGATTCTTTTATTTTTAAATAAAAGTTAAAATTTATTAAAGATATTTTATTATTCTACTTATATTAAAGATTATAATTATTATATTTGAAAATGAATATTTGAAATCAACTTGTAAAAACTTATATATATATATATATATATATATATATATATATATATATATTTATATTTATTTTTATCATACTTTTATAATAATTGGAGTATGTATTTTAACTAAATGATGTATATAAATTTAACACTCGCTTTGAAAATAGAATATATTTACTTAAAAAAATGAATTTTATTATTATTTTCAAATAAAATTTTTTTTTGTAGAGGACTAATTATTTTATAATAATAAATTAAAATATATATCATTAATCACTTCTTAAAATATACTGAAAATTATTGTTTTATCTTCAATGCTTAAAACCAATTTTAAATTATCTTTATTTATTTAATTTAAATACAAAAATTTGAATGTTAAGTCACTTATGCTAAATACGTACATTCCTTCAAGTTGACGTAGAATACTGATATATAAATAATGATAAATCATACAGACTCAATTTAATTTTTATTATTATCATTTATTGTTGTTCAAGCAGTATTTATTAGCTTCTTTGAGCATTAATTAGATTAGATGAATTTTTCTACAGAATTGATATACACAATATAGAAAAATTTCAAAGTTTCATATGATAATATCTATATTAATTATGTAGTTAAGTAGGTTCTTTGCTTATTTATATTTTATTTATGTTTCTTTACACTATATGATAGAATCATAACATTATTTTAGATATAATAGAAAGTATAAGAACCTTGGTAATATATCGTCGCAATATTGTAATTGTATTCAATGAAATTTAATCGATTCATGTTAATATTTTTATTTTTATAAAATAACGAGTTATTTTATACACTTTGACAAATATTTTGCAAACATAATAATAATTTAATAAATAAATAATAAGTATCATAACTTACTTAATTAATTTAAATAATGTATTTAAAAAGCCAAAATCTAATACAAAATATTAAATACTTTCCATTTATCAAATATGCTTGTTTTTAATAAATAGAATCCATCATGACAATTATTCTATCAGATCTTTATTTGCAATATCATAGAGTATTAATTAAATATAGTTAATAAATAATACATAATGCAATATAAATTAGTATAAAACATATAATTTAGTATAAAACAATACAATGAAAAGTATATATGAAAATGTTTAATTAATTTATAAATATGAGTTTTAATCGCTTATATGTCTCATTGTATGAGTATATATTCCAGTAAAGACTATAATCTTGTTTCATTCGAAATAAAAAATTTATGAATACCATAATTTGAATTTGTTTTATAATCTTTCGAAAGATTAAATTACAGATAAAATATTGTTTTAAAATTTGCGCATGCGCCAGATATTACTAAACGTTGACGATTTCATGACGTGTCTACAGCTGTTAAAAAATATTCGCCGGTGTAAAAGATAAACAAAAAATTTTCGACAATTACTTTTGTTTATAGTAATTATCAGAAGAAATGTTTCGAATTTCGTTTCTGGCAATTTTTTATCTATTCTCTAGTGTTACCGCTTCGACTCTTGAAACAGTTAGTGATGAAGACCTTTTAAACCTTATCAAAACAGAAAAATATGTGGTAACATTATTTAGTAAGTTCGCCTAGTTATTTAAACGTTTCAACTTACTTCAAAACTTTTTTTTAATAACTCACAAATTAACTTATATGTAATATTTAACTCGAAACTTTTATTGTAAATAAAAATAATTAACCTTTTAAGTTACTTTTATTATTTTATCTCATTCAAAATTCTTTTTAAAAATGTATCTAAATTTACCGTATAATTTTACAGCAAAAAAAGACTGTGAACTATGTGATGATGTAGAGAAACAATTGTTACATATAAGAGAAGATTTAGTTGATTCATTATCAGCATGGGTAGTCCGGGTAATAAACAGCCAAATGCTTAGATTATATAGTCCTAATAAAGAGCCCGCAATAGTCTTCTTCAGACAAGGAATACCTTTATTATATGATGGTAAAATATAAATATTGTAAATTTAACATTTAATTTATTACTTACTCGTATTTTATAAACATATTATTTATTTAAGGTCAAATAGAAGATGAAGAAATTTTAACAACTCTTATAGAAAATAAAGAACCCATAGTTAAGGAAATGACAGATGATACTTTTGAACATTTAACACAAGCAAGCACTGGTGCTACAACTGGAGATTGGTTTGTCATGTTGTAAGCTCACTTTAACATTACTATTTTTTAAAATATAAAATTAAATTTTTATCAACAATATATATAAAAGTAATATTGAAAATGATGAATTTGTTTAATTTTTTGTATTGATTCATATTAAATAAATTAAAAATAATTATTTTAATTATCTAATCATTATTATCATTAATAGATATTCTTTTAAGAACATAACTTGTTTTTATAATTCAAATATTAAATAATATATAATTAAATAAGAATTAAATGGTTTTAATAAATAGAAAATGTTTGATCATTATAACATGTTCGTTTCTCTTTTCTATAGTATAATATTCAAGTGGGTTCAATTAAGAGAGGTTATTCTTAATATCGATTTATCTTACACAATGATACTACCGTAGTGATTAGAAAATATATTTAGTTAACATATTTGTAAGATTAAAAACTTGTTTTTGATATTTTATTGAAAAGTAGTAACAAGTTATTGAAAAAGCATTTTAAATATTGAAAAATAATGTAATTAGATTAAATTGTCTAATGATTACCAAAAGTAAATGAAAAGTTATAATTATTATTTAAACTTATTTAATGAAATATATAGGAAACTTTTTATACCTTTTTCTGAATATTACTATTTTAAAGATATTAAGTTTTGAATAATTAAAAAGATTAAATAAATTAATTATAATAAATTTACAAATGTAATTTTGAAAAGATTAAAAATCCATTTAAAATTATAAAAACATTTTTTAATTTTTTATAGTTAATTTATAGTATAAATATTATATACTTTTTTTATGGTGATGCTAATTATAGTTACTAATGGTCTTTTTTTTTTTTATAAAAGTTAATAGATACTTACGTTTGAAAATAAAGGGTAATTAGATTTTTTTTAATATTTTCCAATAGTTAATTTAATGAGTAATAAAATTATAAAAATTAGAAAATAGTTCATTAATTTTGTATTTAGTGTATCAGTATTTATTAAAATGTAAACAGTGTGTTTGAAACTCATTCTATATATACTGTTATTTATGCAGAATATTATAACCAAGATAATAATAATATAAATATATAATAACTTAGATGATATTTCCTTTCGATTGAGTAAATCTTCACTTCCACCCTAGTCATAATTTTACATCAGAATATATATAAATAAATTTTATTTACGATTCTTTTGAAACAAAATTATTTTATAAAATATATATATATATTATCGATAATAATTTTTTGGTAATATCAGTGCATGTATCAATAGCATATATTATTACATTATATTCTTCGTATATGTGTTATATATATAAAAAAATTAGCCATTTGTCCAATAAAACGATTATCATCCTCTAGTTGTATTTTATTTAAAATTATATTAAATCAGCAAATTAATTCAAAATTAATATTAATCTAAATCTCTTGGAAACCAAAATTTATCTTGTACATATTTTGAAATATTAATATTGAAATACTAATTTTTATAGTGAATGTAATCAATCTGATATTTAATGTTTATTATAAAAAATGAAATAACAATGTTTTATATTCGTAATCAGTTACAGTACAGATTGCGTAGATTGCCAAAGATTAGGAGCACGTTGGGAAGCAGTTGGTGCTAAATTAAAACAAAGAATTAATGTTGCTCGAGTTAATAAATATTCGACTGGAGCTTCGACAGCTCGACGGTTCGGAGTTTATGAAGTTCCTCAATTTATTTTGTATGTATCTTATATTTTTAGTTTTATTATCAAATAAGCTCAATTAAATATGTGTTTTACTACTACAGATTTAAACATGGTAAAATGTATCGTTATTTAATTCCCAAACATGATGTGAAATCATTTGTATCATTTGCCAAAGAGTGGTTCAAAAATGCTCATGGAGAAAAAGTTCCTGTTCCTCAAAGTCCATTGTAAGATTTATTATTATAAAAATTAAATAATAAAATCGTTTATATTTTGCAAAGTTTTATTAATGTAATTACTCTACATTATATAAAATTTTATTTTTTCTATTTCAGTGATGATTTAACTCAAATGATAGCTAATTGTTTAATCGAAAATCCCTGGATATTAAAGCTTGGTAGTATCACTGTTGGTGTACTAATAATTGTAACAGTAGTTAGTAAACTTAGAAAAAAGGTTGACGTGCCACAACAAAAAAAAGATACATGAATTATATATTATCTTTTGTAACAGAATGTACATATGTGTAAACAAATATAATGTAGCATTTACATTTTTTTAAAAAACAATTCCAATTTTATATTTGATAAAATAAAATAAATTCATATTATTATTATTATTCTAAGCCAATAACAAATACACTAGATTTTCTTATACCATATTACTTAATAGAAATTAAATTTTCTATTTACATGTTAAGTACTGCATTTCATTTTAATAAAAAATTAATTTTTACAAAAAGAGCGATAAAAAACTATACTAAAAGTATTCCAAATAAAAATATATCCAAATAAATTTATTGGAATACAATAAACTATTTATAAAATGCGTGACCTTGAAATTAATTGAGATAATAAAATTATATCACAATATAGTCAGTACATAAGCAATTAAAAGTTAAAACCTACAGTAAAAACGTCTCATTGTTTTATCTTTAGATATTCATATATTTACACAGTTTTGTTTAAATTGAAATTATAAAACAAGAAGATATTTAGGAGTATCTTCTACGAGATCTTTAAAAATAACTATTTTGATTAAATTTTTATAAAATCTCAATTGCTAATAAAATTACATAAAATTTTTCATTATAAACCACATTAAACACAATCTTCGCACTTGTGCTAAATATTATCTACTGATAGGTTTATTCTAAAAACAGTTGAAGGACTGGCAAGAGACATTCTAATATTGGTCTCAAATTTTTCTTGAATAGAAGAAAATTCCATAATATTATTAGGTTTTGATTCTATCCAGAATCCATCAAACTCATAAAATAAATAACAATAAAATTGATGAAAGGCACGAATCGATGGTAATGTTTTGGATGAATTATAAATATGTGTTTTAGCTGATCCATCTTTTAATAATCTCAAAGCCATACTTGTCAGATTAATGCCAACTATGGCAAAAGCATATCCATATCGTGGATGCATTGAGTGCGTCAAGACATGTGTTGCGGCACTGGGATACTCTTGAGCAAAGTAAACAAGATTTTCTAATCCTAATAGACCCATTCCTCTGAAATCAGTTTTTGGATCATCTCCTTGAAAACCAATGCCTTGCCATTGTTTGGTTATTCTTGCATCAAGTGGGTCATAAGGCATTAACAGGTCCCATAATCTCAAAAGTAAGTCTTCGTGGACAGGATTTTCAGAGTCATATTGTGTTTGCCTCAATTCTTCACATTCCACACAAAGTTGTCTATAACCCCAAATTAACTCCACGCACTTACCAAATATTTTAGAAAAATCAGGATGAGCTGCAGGATTTATTTTTTTTGTAATCAATACAGTTCTAATAGCTTCTTCTAAAATTCCACGCTCGCTTCTTATAGTTATTGCACACTGATTAGCTACGTCATCCAAATATGAAAGTAAAGATATAATATCTGCATTTCGAGACAGTCTAAGTGAATACTCTACTGCATATGTACGAGGAGCACCAGATGGCTTGCCATAACATATTCTTTGAAGTTCGCACATATGTGTAGTCTGTCGTAGTACCCATTTGATAAAGGGTCGAAGATACCAATTGACCAAACACCAAATGTAGTGAAACATTCTTTTAAATAGGTACCATTAATTATGTAATATCTTGAAAAATATTTACAAGTTTTTATTTACAAAATTATTTACAAATATTACAATTCCCACCAATGAGTTGTAAAATTTCTATGATACTAATTAGAATTTACAGATTATTATACAAAATAATTAATGTAAACTAAAAGTAATTTCTTTAATTGACAATTCAATTATTAATGATGCAATTTAATTTTTTTTAAATTGATTTGAATTTAAATTATCTTTCTGTATTTAAATCAGGCAGTAAGAGCGTTTCATACTACTTGGTGTTATCCTGCATTATAAAATTTTGTTCACAATTCTTATGTTTCTTCACTTGAATAATGATATTCATCCTTTTCAACTGCAAGATAGCTTTAACATTTTTATAGTTTATAAGCTCTTCAAAATATCCAACAAATTGTTAATTATAACCAATTAATTAATTAATTAATTATATAAATTTTCTTGAAATTACCTGTAGCATAAATATATAAAGGAATTAATTAACCAAAATAATTTTAATGAGAATTTAATAACTAAGTTCATTTAAAAATTGAGTAATTTTGTATAATAGAAAATTGTATATAATATTTACCATAGATGCAAAAATATAAATTTAATTTTAGTAGAAAGCAATATTTTATATAGTATTTAAATAAATTGTAAAATTTCGATATTTTAGCTTATCATCAAGTTAGTAGGAATGGCCACAATTTGTGATTTCTTATCATCTAATTTTATAAAAAAATATAATCCTCGACAAGAATATATATAATATGAAATTGCATAAAAAATGATAAAAAGATAAATAAATTTTTATAAATAATACTTC
Organism: Ceratosolen corneri; assembly: GCA_030522565.1. Taxonomy (NCBI): domain Eukaryota; kingdom Metazoa; phylum Arthropoda; class Insecta; order Hymenoptera; family Agaonidae; genus Ceratosolen; species Ceratosolen corneri. Next base: position 1,869 of record JAPYYT010002995.1, on the reverse strand, counting down.
TATAAATATTAAATTTGTAAACAACAGAGAATATTTTGAACATAATATGAACACAATTGGAGTTGAGAATATTTATTTATATTATTTTTCAATTTGAAATCATTAATATTATTTCATGAATGAGATGTATAAAATTAATTTTTTTAATTTTATATATTATGCATAAAAATATTTTAAGTACAATTTTAATATAACAAATTTGTGGCATCAAAGTTTTTCAATAATGTAGTATTGGATGTATATACAATTCCATGTAACTGAATTACAAATATTAAAATAACCGAAAATTTTCCATAAAATATTCTATAAAATCTATAAAATTCCATAAAATTCTATAATATATATAAAATGAAAAATCCTATCTTAAACAAGCTCAAGTATTATAAAAGTAATATAACCAAATATACAATTATTGAATTTTTGTTAAGTACTGAATATAACAATTATGTAAATCATATAATTTATATAAATAACTATTTATTTATTTAAATATGTATTATTATTGCATGTTAAATTCTATCGAGTTTTGTGAGAAATTCAATAAAAATCGAGACTCCTCTTATGAATGTACGTAAAACAAAAATTAGAAACACTTATATGCGTATAATGAACGACAAATTTAAAATATTTACGTCTTTACGCAATTTATCCTTACGACTCTTTGACACTAACGTGTAACATTTTTTTTTTTAACAAAGTTTATGTTATCTACCTGCTTGAATCCAATTATGGCGTCTCTGAGCGAGCCCAGTAGGAAATAATCCAATTTCCTAGTACAGGTTATTCATTAATAAAAACATTGTATCATCGCATTGCATTGGGAAGCAAAAAATTTTCCAAACAATTCGTCACAACATTCGCTCAAAGCAGATCCCAATATTAATACAAATATGTCACTTATTAGTAAAAACAGTTGCACATAATAAGTGCACTAATTCTTGCACGCCATCTTGAACTGCAATCCGTGAACGATGCCAATTCTCAAGTACACATACAACGAAAGGCAAGAACGATACGAAGGCCAGGAACTTGACTGATTAATAACATTATATTACGCTATATTGCCTAGCCATACTAAATATTGATGAGCGAGTATTCGAACACTGAAAACTGTACAGCGGAGAAGTAACGGTAGCAATTTAAAAGCTCTTAAAAACCGAGTCAAAAGTTGTTGAGGTGAAATTTAATGTCGGATTTTTTCTTTTGCGTGTATTCGGCGTTTGAAATTAGCCGAATGTTTCCTTCGCGTAAGTTTATAAAAGGCGAGAAGAGGGAGACGGCATTGGCTGCCTGCTACTATTCAATTGTTAATAATTGCGTGCTACACAAAACGCGATTTTCTCTAGTTTTAGTTTAAGTGAATTATAATTCATTGTGGCATGCTAATTCAGCCGATTTAAGGAAATTTTTAACCAGCCCGAAACATAATGTATACGTGTTTTATGCATTTATAACGTACGGGCAATATAGGCCGTATAAGCTATTGTTCAACAATACCGAACGAATTTTTTAGGCTTGCATTGGAATTGCATTGAATTTACCGTGTCGATATTCATTTGAATTTAGAATAACAAAGTTTTAATGAATCATTCTAAATCTCTCTAAATAATTCTGATACGAATGAATATACTTGTACAACTGTGTTTGCACAATAATATAATATAGCCCAATCGACAGATATTTAGATCGGACAATATAAGCAAGACTAGACGCATAAGTGAATACTTATTTCTTAAGTTATTATAACGTTATCGTAAAAGCCAGTTTCGAGAAAGAAAATTATTTTTTTCTAAATATACCTTTAAAAGTCACTTATCTGACGCGAAAACAACAAAACTCGTGATATAAAAGGCAAGTACTTAATATAAT
>JAPYYT010002994.1:0-14723 GCA_030522565.1 Ceratosolen corneri | reverse complement strand
ATTCTTACGGTCTTGATAAGTCCTTCTCAAGTTCTCCCAAAGTCCAACTGATAAACCTTGCCAGCATCTTGCAAATTTGTTCTACATTGGTAAAACGAGCCCTTCAGTCAAAAAACGAATCATAAAGCAACGCAGCAACAGTCAGCCAAACTGGAGATGAAGAAACTAAATCCTGATAAACTACAAGCAACGCTCTCTACGGCGGAATCACTAACTACAAGAAAGGCGGCATTCTACACACAACGACTATCGCACAACTTTTACTTGTCGCTTAACTTTTGAACCAAACAATATTTTTATACATTAAATATTTTAATTTTATAATTAAAAATACTATTATAACATTAACTATATTTTGTTAATATATAATCAAGAATTATTTTTAAAAATCATTCTAAGATTTGTCAAATTTTTTTATAAAAATATATCTTATTTGTATATTTAAAATATGCAATAAAACAAACCAAAACAGTGCCTGTGTCATTGCCAAAAATAAGAAGATGCAAAAATAATTGAAGTTAATTCCATTTTGCAAACGCAGTAAGAAAAGAGCTCTTCAAAAATTTTCTCCATTCTTTGTGGTTGCTTGACCACGACTTATAGTCATATCATATATACGCGTAACAAAAAAGATATAAGACGAGTGCGAAGAATTTGTGCTACGCACGACCAATCTTTGTTGCACTTTTGCAAACGTAAAGGGATGTAACGAAAAACAGCAGTGGATAGCAAAGGAAAAGTTTTGAGTTAAAAAAAACAGAAAGAGAAGAATAAGTTCTTTGAGAATTTCACATTCTATACTTTGGTTGATAAGGTTGCGATCGGTAAGTCGATGAGTAATTCATTGACATTCAAGTCTATTCAAATCCAGACTCATGATTATTGTTCCCTCGGAGATCTCATTATTATTTCGAAATATTACGCATTTTATATATTTTTTATTTTATATACGTATTATAAATATAGAAAACTAAATATGAATAGACGTTTATAATAACTAATATAGATAAAGCTAAAATAAATTAATATTGCTATGTTTGTAATTTAAGAACCATATATGTCTGTAAAATAGACAGAAAATATTTTTGATGTTTTTGTATGGTTTAATAGTAATACTATGAAAATATTAAACAAAGACTATGAGTGAAATTTTAAACTACTATAACAAAAATAAGATATTACCTTTCTTAATATCCGTAATTGATATAGAAATAAAAGAACAAGTACATAAAGTGCATGAATGATAATTTCGTGGTTCTTAAATATTAAGAAGAATATCTATATTATAATAGATCTTTATTAAATTTTTGCGAAATTGAAGAATAAGCTATTAATTTAAGCGTATAAAATTTAAAATTTTAAATCATATTGATAATTACAGAAAATGTTTTTAGAGCTATAGAATCTACTACCGACATTAAAAGTCAAAAGTAATATATGAAAAGAAGAATATAAACTTATTTTAGTTGTAAAAAAAAAAATTTAAACAAATATACATTGCATATTAAATTAAAAATAATTATACTATAATTATAATAATTATAAATTATTTATCACTTGTTTCATGTTTTCCTATAAGCTTAAGACATGAGGTGATTGATACGAATAATTTGCGATTCCGTTACGTATGTACAAGTGTACCCTATTTCCTCTTGTAACCTAGTAAATTTGTATGATTCATTTGCTTAATCATTTCACCATTATTGAGGTTATTCAAGATTCTGATAAACCCTCGGATCTTTCTCAGTCTTCTCAAATTGGTCACGACGTATTATAAATTATAATTGATTTTGAAATTACTTTATATAAGTCGACCGCCTAATATTTCCTTAGCATTCGTTACGTTTATGCTTTCATACAGGCGCCTTTTTGACCGGATGTATAAAAAATACACTTCGCCTCAGTTTTTGTGTTCTTAATCTCTTCTGGAAAATATCACTCTCGCGATAACGAGACTCGAGTAAGAAGTTTTGTTATTACTACAATGAGCGCGGCCATGGTCCCTAAATCATTAGACCCATGCTGTGCGCGCTCTCCGTTGCTTTCTAACCTATACTTAGATATAGCCTATACTTAGAAAGACTGAGCTACCATGATTTATAGGAACTAAGAATATTTATGGTATTGATAATAAAAAACGGCACAATATATAATGTATTTTTCTTTCTAAATCCGAGTCAAAAACCGTTAAAGATTATCAAGAAGTATCTTGTTACTCGCCTTTGGCTCGGATTTCTTGTAAGTCGCTAAGATCAACAATAAATAAAAATATTTTCGACCGCTCGTGCAAGGCACGTGCGCCGTCTCTCATTACTTGACTGTACGAGTCCTACAAGGATATTTTACTTTATGATCGTGGGAACACGTGCAACTCTTATCTCGGGAAAACTTGCAACCTTCATCCCACTCGTTGGCGACATAAGGGTGCTTCGTCAAGAGTATGGAACCAGCTACCTTCTGCAATGCACCAATCATAGAACAAAAATAACATTATCACAAAGACTCGAGATTTCCCACTCTTGGGAAGCTACGTCCTTAGTCACCTCCATGGTAGGCGGGGTAAACTGATTAAAAAGGGACTGCACAGGACCACTTAGTTGTTTCGTTCTCACCACTTCAAAGTTCAAATGGCAAGCCTTTGCCAGCATCTAGCAACTTTGTTCTACATTGGTACACGAGCCCTTCAGTCAAAACCAATCATCAAGCAACGCAGCACCAGTCACCAAGATTGGCGCTCAAGAAACTAACTCCTGACAAACTATAAGCAACGCTTTCTATGGCGAAATCACTAACTATAAGAAAGGCTGCATTCTATACACAACGACTGTCGCACAACTTTCACGCAATTACAGCACCAACTCAGGTACAACGGCGTTTTACCTGCAATCAACTGCCACAACAGGTAACACACAACAGTCAGCGGACAGCTGACCATTGTACAACGAAGCGCGACGTTCAACATAAAATTGACCGCCGCATCAAGTTTCTCACATCATTTTAAAACAGGAAAGTATTCTTTTCTTTCAACCAACTGTTAAAGACGTTTCAAATACAATGACAACAAAGTGATATATTCAAGATAACTTAAATAACGTAACATTTAAATCACATCTTTTGTATATTAACTTTAATAATCGCTATTACTGTGGCATTAAACATTTGTAGAAGTCTCTCTGGACCATCTGCTAACAATCTCCCCTTCACTATCTGCGTCTCTCTCTGACAAGCGGGAGGAATATTAACACATCGGGTACAGTCCCGAATCATTTGGTCCTTCGAGCCGGATAGCGATCATTTGACCCTTCGAGCAGGATAGCGATCATTTGGTTCAAGCACGATATCCCGAACAGAGGTTATAAAAAGCAGCAGGAAATGAGTATGACAAAATGATGAAATTTAAGAAAATAGATGAAAGAATGAATGTATGCAAGGATTGAGATTATTAAATTGAGTTAGAATAAGAAAGTGTCATAACGTCATTGATATACGTCATTAATATATATCATAACGCCATTAATATTGTTATAATTTTTTCATCTATAAATAAAGTAATAATTACTTACAATAGTGTTATGATTGTTTATGTATTTGAGATTTGTAGTAATCATTCTGACACAACTAGAATATTAAATCTGAAATCTATTTAAATATGATATTATATAATGTTGTAAGTATTTTTTTATTTTAAATAACATTGCTACATTTATGTCAAAACAGAATGGATTGCAACTTTATATGATATAACTATAATATAAAATTAATTTTATCACAATAAGCATCTTTAACCTATTTACAAAATAAATAAAACAATTCTTTATATAAAGAATGTTCATGTTTAATATAAATTAGCTTATGGTTTATTGAAAATTTGAAAAGTTATTAATCGCCAAACAAACAATTAAAAAATATAATTAAATTACTAAACATATCAAATTCAAAGATAGATCAATCACATCTAAATAAATAAAGTTTATTTTTTAATGTTTTTTTATATTATCTATCATGAATTAAAATATAAAAATGTATAAAAAAATATAAAATATATAAAAAAAATATAAAAAATAAAAAAAATTTAATTTTTAAACGAAGAACCTTAAAACTATTAAAGATGTATATTATATTATATTATAATATATTATGCATAGGCTATAATATTATTAAATAAGCTCGTTAAATTTATGTTAAATAGGTTTTAATATTTTTAGAACATGAAAATATTTGTATTAAAATTTATTTTAACATTTTTAATTATAGTAGATCAATTAGGCATTTAAATAATAAATATACCGAATATAATATATGATTTTTATTTACTTTTTTGCATTGTAAAATTGAAGAAACTTGAAATTCATTAGATAGTCAATTATATTTCTCTGATAATTTATAGCCGATCTATTTTATGAAACCATAAACTAAAGAACATAATGTGTTTTTTTTTTAAATGAGTATTATTTATTGAATATGGATGATTTATACTGTAAAGAAAAATGCAATTAATTGGACTCCTACCTCATCCTATCTAACTTGCATTAAAATTCTCGAATTTTAAAAAATAATTTATACAGAATATCAGGAGTCTGCCTGTAAAATTAAATGACCAACGTGAAATAAATATATAAAATACAATAATTAAATTGTACACTTTTATAAATACAAATATAGTAATATGACAATAAAAAATTCATATGCCAAACTATATGTTAATAAGTTCAATATTTAAATAAGAGGTATACTATATTTTTAAGTATTGTAAAAATGTCTCAATCTACTTTAGGACTCCGTAATATAAAAATGAAAGCGTAAAGCAGCCCATAAAATAAAGGTCTAAGCTCAGAGTAGATCAGTTGAGTGTCTAACCGGCAGACATGAGGCAACGCAAGCAGACACGACGAACAAGCAAATAAAGAGTATGAAGAAAAGAGGTGTAAAGTCGAAGGGGATTTAGCTCCATCAGGAATCATTTTGGCTTGTCAGATCATTACTTGGGCACTCTATATTCTGACACACACAAAGCGAAGTGAAGACACACACATGTATTATTCGAAGATTGCAAAAATTCTTCAAGATATCCCGTACAATCTGACAGCCGATAACCTGGGTCAGCGTTGGCTTCGTGCGATTTAATAGCATACCGTTATGATAAGCTTAATGCACGCCCGTCTGTAACGTCGGCGTAGCGGCGTCACCCATTTGACGTAACAATAAAACATTACTGACTCTTATTGCTTTGCGCTCAGCACTGATACTCATGGACACTTCATATGCGGCCAAGACTCAGAGCCCCTCGGATGAAATACGTGAACGTAAATCGTTTTGTTTGCATGTGTACTTACGTAGTTACTAATGCGCTAATGAAACATTGTACGGGACTAATAAGTGTAAGGAAGATTAATAGTTTACATGTATGCAGCTTCCTCATGCATTCATTACATTAAAAGACTTCGAAATCGTTTCGAAATTACCTTGCTTTATATAAATAAAGTAATTTATGATTATTTAATATTTATGTTTTTTTACTAAAGTAGAAATATTAATTTTTTTATAAAAATTGTTTATAAATGATAAAGTTTATTTATTTATAAACAATAAATTTCTGTTATTCATTATTTGTTCTGAATTAGAGAATTAATGTTGTAAAATAGATTTCTGAAAATATTAAAACGAAGTATTTATCATTTGGAGGTGATAAAAAATTAAAACAATATAATTGCCTAATCGAATAAAATGTAAAGCAAATATACATAACAAATATAAAAATACATATATTTGAGTATAGTTTATACATTGTGTATGTCCACATATTGTACTTTCCAACATATCAGTTTTTACTACAAACGTGATTTATATTTATTTGGAGAATTTATCAAAGTATAAAAAATGTAAAAATATATAATAAATAATTTGATTAACTTATTAATAAAATCTACGATACAATAATAAATTTTTAATATTCGTAATAATATTCATTATTAAAGTTTATATACATATTGTAATGTTATGTATGCATATGCATCATCTTACTTAAAATTATAGTAAAATTGATGTCCATATTTTCTCACTTTTATTACTCCTTTTTCAGTAAATATATAAGTATTTATATGATACATGCAATAAGTGCATCTATATATTCAGTGATATTGATTGTACATGCATGTTACCATATAAGTATATGAAAAAACAGTTATAGTCTCAATAATTCTTCAAGATTTTAATTAATCATCGTGCTTTTAATTCGTGAATACAACAAATATACGTAAATGTTTAGACGACGGTACGTCAAGTAGCACATTTGCCTTGTGTTGAAAAAATGAATATGAAAGACCGTTGACACAAGCTTATGATATATGAGAAATATATGAGTCCTTTTAAACTTTTTGCTTACCTCCTAGTGTATTGTTATGTATATTAAGTAACATATTAAATGTAAATACGTAATATACAAAAAGAATTTGTTGAAATTTTTTAAAAAATCTGTATGAATTTGGACTTGTATTTTTAAATATGTAACACTAGATAATAAAGACTTCTAAACATAAATAAAAGTTTACATATTAATTTAACTAATTTTTATAGACAGTTGTATATGTCTTATATATTTATTTTCTAATTTTAAAGAAAGGAATAAAATGATATTCAGCTTTTAAATTCACAATATTTTACTTGTAGATATTGAATTTAAAAGTTAAAGATGTAATAAACAATTTTATTATCATAAAGATGAAAATACTTAAATACGTTAATAATTTTTAATTATAAATTGTAATCAATAATTACGTTTCTTAATTTGCTGGCTAAAAGTAAAGATCAATAAATGTAGTAAAATAAATGTATCAGAATATTTTTGCTGGAAAAATAGTAACAGCGCAGACATGATATACACATTAGATGCGATAAGTCGAGACTACTTTATAAATACTAAAATACCGATATGTACGTATTCAACTATTTATTACTACTTATATTTTCCGAAATTTCATAATTTGTTGATTTTTTGCTCTTTTTTTTCTTACTTTATATAAAACGACTGAAACTATCAATAAAGAAGAGTTAATTTATAATAGACGACAATTATACGAAACATAATGAGCATAAAGATAACAGCAATAAGTTGAAATTATATTATAGATATGAGAAGATTATTAGCGTTGTTAAAGAAATTGATGAAGATTTAAAAACAAATTAAAAGAAATAATGTATATATTAAAAATAACTAGAGAACTGTCTAAAAAAGTTAAGAAAAATATATTAAAATCTACAAATATTAGTTTATTTCATTTAAGTTTATTAAATAACTTTAATGTATACCAATAAGTGACTTATTTATTATTTAATCTTTATTATTTATACAAAAAAATTAAAAAAGTATAAATTACTTGAAATATAACCTAATTTATTTAATGTAGATGATAATTTGAATAAAATACATTAAAATATAAACTAGCTAGAATATTAATTACTTGTATAAATTTGCAAGTTTTTCAAACGAAATTATTATTAATTTACTGAAAATTATGAAACACATATGCTTTTAAATTCATGGATTTATTGTTAAAGTATTTTACTTTCATGTTATTGTAAGAAAAGAAAAGATAGAATTCTTTATTAGTGTGGGAAAAGAAAAAGAGCTTCCATAGCAGTGGAGATAAAAAAACAAAGATACATTTAAGAGAAAGATGGAGAAATCGAATAAGATAGAGAGAAATGAGGAGGTAAAAATATTCAGAAAAAAGAGATTAGAATTGGAAAAATAGAAGGAAGGAGTAGGATGCAGAGAAGTCGAGAAAAGGAGAGGAGTTCACTATAAGCGACAAACGATGAGAACGAAAGAAAGTTGAAGGAGCTTAAGATGAAAGAGGGAAGAGGAGGGTAGCCTTAAAGCGAGGGCAACAAAACGTAGCGAACACGGCACCGGGATGCAAAACGAGGATTGAGAGGAGTCAGATAAGCCGCGTGTGCGCCTCCATCAGGAGACTGCTATTTCTCTCGTGACAATAAAAATTATAGGCTATCTGGACTGGAAAACAACAGGTCGAAAGCCTGTGCTGCTGCTGTTGCTGTGCCTCCGGATCGTGGTTTGCATTCATTAAGACCCAACACGCAAGCAGTGGCGACTGGACCTCATCCCCGCGGCGCTTTCTTCTCTCATTCTCTGGCCTTAGAATCTGCCTCTCTGTCTTTCCTATACTATCTTTCTTCCTCTGTTTTTCTTCTGCCATCGTCGTCGTCGTCGTCGCTGTCCTCGTAGTCTCGCCCACGATGCGTGTGTCTGTATTCATGTGCAGCGTTTCATTCGCGAATGTTCCCTTCTCCAAATCACCGATCGAAGGTTTCATTACCACATCGCCTGCATCTTGACTTCATAATGCGGCTCTGGATACTGCTGCCGTTGCGCGTTCTTCGATTTATATACGTTTCTCGATTTAGTGGACGCCTTGCTCCCAGTCTCGCTGTCACCCCCTCCTCCTCGTATGCACGCACGAACATACTCATACATACTTATTCTCTCACTTTTACCTCTCCCTCTCACCTTCGCTTTTTTTCTTTGCTGTTTAACTACTTTTTTTTAAGTTTCTAGTTTTTGTTGGCTTATTTTAAGGTAGCGTGAATGATTGCTTTTTGCAGCAATTAAGCCCCCTTTACCGATGCGTACGGGTAAATGTCTCAATGATTGGTTTTCTCGAATAAAAGTGCAATAATGTCTTCGGTCTCTTGAGCAAGAAGAGGATGTTAATGGCAACCTTTTAAAAAGGAACATCAACGCTTTGGCGCAAGTGTACGTTATGAAAGCTCTCTGATGGTACGAAGTATGCAAATTATCGATGAAAAATTTACTCGATAGAAATTTTTATTAACGTTATTTTAATTGCCTTGCAATAATTTCTTTTTATAAAAAAGAACTATGCTTATTTAATCTGCCACGATACATTTTTAAATCGTATACAAATTATAATAAGTTAAAAGAAATTTGTTTATACTTTTTTTATTTATATTTATAGTGTTTATATTTTATGTTATATGTTTATAGAACATAAGTTTATATTCTATGAAATTAATTAATATTTTAAATCACCATTCAAAACTAATAATATTATTATTATAGATGCTACTATAATATTTTCTCTAGTGCCAATTATACTATATAATATACAAGAAATTGAATAGTTTTGTGCAAAGTTTTCATACTTAATTAAGTGAAAAATTGTAAGTTTAAAATTTATAAATGAATTATGTAAAATACAATAATATGATCTCCGTAAAAAAAAATTTAGCTGATTAGCTGTACTCCCACATTAAATCCTAAATTTAATTTTTTTGAAACTCTGATGATTCCTATTATATCCGACGAATATTGAAATAATATCAACATTGATAGAATAAAATTAACTACATTAGTTAGCTATTTATTTACTAATTTTTCTAAATTAGTAGTTGTAATAAACTAATCTAAATGTATTGTAGTTTATTTTTATTGATTATTAAATGATGTTATTTATACAATACAATTCTCAGTTATTAAAAAAATCAATCGGCAAGTGTTCTTTTAATATTGTCTTAGTTAAATGTAATTACTAGAATTATTTCATATAATAAGCATATTTTAATTGTATTAATAAATTGCATTAAATAAATAAATATATAATAAATAAATAAACAATTATTTATTAATAAATTCAAAATATGTTGTTGTATTAATTAAGGAATCATAAAAATTAATAATGATGAAAACAGATATATACTCAAAATTTAAGAATAAATTTTTATTAACATTCTCTATTTAGAACAGGACTATTTTATTAAAAATGTATATAAACCTATATTATATTACATAATAATATATAATATAAATTGATGTATTCAGTAAATAACAATGGGATTTAAGCATACAGTAAAAAGAAGCATCCGAAGGGAAAGTTATGCTAAATAACTAAGTAATAATGTACTATTTAAATTTTAATTTTTATTAGAATAAGAAAGAGAAAAATGTTGAATATAAAATTTTTTTTTGTAGAATTTCAAAGTCATAATTACACGTTTCAATTAATATTTTAGTACGAAAAAATTAATTGAATAGAAATTATTAATGGAATTTTAAATATTTGTAAAATTATACTATTGAACAATTATAATCTAATTTAAAAGTGTGTTAACTAGTTTACTGATTATGTTATGTTTACTGATTTAATTATAAGAGTTACATAAGTTAAGATGTATGGTTTTATTTTACTAATTTTAAACATTGTATACAATTTCATTTCAGTTTTTTCAAATAATAAGAATAAAATATAAAAAAGGATACGCGTAATGAGTGAACTAGTGGAAGAGATAGAGAGAATAAAGCGAGAGAGAGAGAGAGAGAGAGAGAGAGAGAGAGACAGTATACAAAATGAGCGAAGTATAAGTGAAGGGATAGGAAGAAAGACAGTATGAAAAAAAAGAAAGATGTAAGATATAATAGAAAATTATTTCACTCAAAGAACGAAATGAAAGATACGAGATATTACGCACCGATGAGGCTGAAGTTTCTGCGAGTCTGGCACGGTAGGGTGCCATGCTAAATAATGCAATATCGCTAGAATTATGGTAACTTAATGATAGTTTATGTATAATTATAAGAGTATACGTTTCATACAATGTACTTATGTACAAACGTGTGCATTACTTTGACCAGAGTAGTATACTAGGAGTGTCAAGAGAATGAGAAGAGGTGATTCGGAGAATGAATATCGTATCATCATAATGAATATCTCTCAGATGAAAAAATACATTATATTTTTTACTTTACTTGAAATATATCTCATTATATATTATATCTGAAGTTGAAAACTTTTATAATATAAAAATTAATAAAGTGAGATAGTATAAATAAGTGATTAATTGTAAAATTTTTTAATCATATCTTAATTTTTTAAAAAAACTTGTTTGTTTATATGTTCAAACATTACTAATAAAATCAAAATCGAATAATTATATATTCATTAATAGTCAATATATGAACAGTTTGTTATAAACACATTAAAAAAATTTTATAAAAAATAAACATGCTAATACATTTTGAACATTTAAAATTTGGTTCAATGATAAAATTATTTTAACAAAAATTGATCAAGCAATTAATTGCTGAAATCACGATAATAAAAAAGGTTTTAAATAAAAAAATACTTAAAAACTAATGATTAAAATGGCTTTTATCTTCGTAAAAACATATTTGTCTAAATAGTAGTTCATTAACGATTCGTAAAATATATAAATAACTGAAAACCAATCAATCGGTTTAAATTATATAATAAATTATTTAAATACCTTATGTAAATAAATTAATTAAATTAAATAATAAAATGATACTTTATAATATTGTACATTATATAAAAAAAATATCTTTCAAATCTACTTATTATACTAGGTATGAATTGTAATGTGCATTTATTAAAATTATATTTAATCTAGTAGAATTATATTAAATAGCGTTTAAAAATATAAATCTATATTAATAAAATAAAATCATAGTATATCGTATACATAATATAAAAATTAAAAAAAGATTATTTTATTTCAAATTCCAGATTTTTATTTTCAAAATTGAAAAGTATTTATTTTCAGAATTAAAAAGTAAATTCATTTTATTATTAATTATAACATAATAAATGTTTTATTTTACATAAAATTACCTAAAGTAACATGTACATATTTTTTAAAAATTTTTTTCGTATGAATAGTAAGTATTTGAATTCATAATAGGTTTCAAAAATGTTTTTCAGTTATAATATGAAAATAGTACTTAAGTATAAACTTTTATGATGATCATGAGGGAGCGCTTGATATCTTTCAAATGTAATATATTAAATTTTGCAGTTGAATCCAAGTGATATTTATGAGGTTAATAATATTCATGGTACAGCATAATTGATCATTCTTTTACAAAGAAAAAATAAAATATTTTTAAATACATTGAATATTATATTGCTGGTCTACGAATTTTTATTCAACCTTAAAATACATTACTTTCTTTCACACTGAACATGTCTACGCAATTTCATTTTTTTTATATCCTATATATTTATTAGTAGATTATATTCTTCCGATAATAGAATGTTAGCAATATTTTTCTATGAAAACATTATTCTAAATTATGAAAATAATAATTTTATATCTTCAGCGGTTATGTTTCAGAAGCATAATGCCATTTGTAAAAGCTTTCATTTATACATACATATACGTAAACATATGTAAGTATTTACTCAATAGACTCAACTACGTTAACTTACAATATAAGTAGATGGTATCTGTAAAAAATCAAACTTTATTTAATTAATTTTAGTCCATTTCTTTACTTATTTGTATGTCTCATTTTGATTTATAATTATTGCCTATTCTATCATATATACAAGAATGTTAAGTTTAAAATGAGTTTCTTTAAGTAAATGGCAAATAAATTAAATATTATAAATAAATTAAATATTAACTCACTTTGCAAAGATGTTTGCAAGAAAAAGGATGTTGATTTTCTTGTTGTCAAGCAATTACCCAATAACACTGTATAAGTGGTTGGCCTGTGATGAGGCACATTCTCCTTTATTTATAAAAGCTTGCTTGTGTGGGTGATGTGAATGAAAGAGTGCGTGCGTGTTGCTTCGGCGCGGCTCTTTTACAAAAAGTACATTGCATTTATAAGTCATTTATTATGAATTACATGATGCTATATTTAAAATGGAAGGCATGTCTTGTACGTAGATATATGGGATATCGAGATTATAACGCATGCGTGCTCTTTTGCTCTTAGAGGGAGAGAGAGGGAGAGACAGGGAGAGAGAGAGAGAGAGAGAGGGGGAGAGAGAGAGAGAGAGAGAGAGAGAGAGAGAGAGAGAAATAGAATATGGAAGAAGGAAGAAATGTGCGCAGTAGGTATCTGGAACCGAGAAAAGAGGCAATAAGAATATGAAAAGATTGGTATTTTGTTTCAGAAGATACATTGTAGAAGCATGCACTTTTATTGTAACTTGTAAAATTCTATATATGTGTATAAAATATCAAGCAGTTTAATTAAAATATTTTAAATTTATTTTAAAAATTGAAGCATTTTAAAAGCAAATTGAAAATAAAATATTTTACAAAAACATTTCTTTTAAAAATATTTCAGAAAGTTTTCATAATTATATATTATACATATTTCTTTTCAAGTAAAAAGAGTTTATTTTATATTTATTAAACAAATTTATAGTACATTCAAAACGGAATAATTATTTTACGTCAATTATAAAATTTATCTTTACGTTTTTATAAAACGGAATAATTTAATTTTACGTCAATTATAAAATTTATCTTTACGTTTTTCAAAATTTTGTTTTAAAACTATTTTTATTATAGAAATTCTACAAATTTTATTATAATAAATTCATAAGCAAATTTTCTTTGTAGTTTTATTTTGATATAATATTTTTATTTAAACGTTTCTTAATAAAAATAGAATATATTATAAAATGCAGTTTAATTGATATTTTTATAAAAAGTATGGATAACAATTTTTTTTATTTTATTGACATAAAATATTTAAATTATATGATTAGCATTAACGTAAAGGAATACAATAAATTTTCCTATATTCTGTGTAATAAAAATGATAAATATAGCACTTCTTTTATAAAATGTTAATATGTTTGTAAAAGTTCTGGAATTCAATCGTTTTCCAGTTTCCAGAATATTGAATAATATTAACGCTTTTAACTCTGCGAATTTGACGCTTTAACTTTCCGCCCTTCAAGTCCTCTACCTGTCACAAGTGAGAAAATACAATGACATTTGTTGCCAAACGGAAAGCCAATTATAAACAAAATGACAATGAGCCGATAATTGAGCATAGTAACAAATATATAAATAGTATAGCGGTTTTTTTTCGCAACAATTTCTTACCGTTAAATTCCACTCCCCATTTAGCTGATTTTAACCAACATATAAATATAACGACAAAAGCCAGGAGAGGACAGTATTTTCAAGGATATTAGTAAGAACAGGAGTGTAAGATATAGATATGAAGTCTATAAAATAACAGTGATTATTCTAAAAGGAAATATTGTTTAAGACAAGACTAAGTAAATATTGTAAAGGTGTAATATGTAATACGTAATACTAATTTCAAGAGATACTCAAATAAGAATAAGTAAATAATAATTCTTGTATGAGGTACGAATAACTAAGTAATAATTCTTAAACTAAAATGCTCAAGTAATTAAAGAATAAAGAATAAGTTTATGAATAGATTTTAAGTTTATAATTCTTTGTTATTATCACCATTATTAAATAATAAGTATCTATATTATTAATTACGTATATGTTAAAATAAGTCTAATGACATGTTTTGAACAAATTGATTTCAAAAACACTATTTTACTATATATTATTTAAAAACATCAACATTTTAAATATTTATAAATAGTTTTCCAAGAATAAAACAGTTTTCAGTTTACATTAGTGTTCGGGCGACAATCCCGATGTGAGCTCTCCCCAAGATGAAGGGGGGAGAGGCCGATCGTGGTAGAGGAGAGATGGCAGCGTAGAAAGAAAACACAGACGCGGGGGGTCGAATTTAACACTGTGGACTGATATTTATTGAAAATCAGATGAAAAGTTTGGTTGCACAAGTTTAGTTTTACATACAAAATTAAGCGGTCTTGATCTTTACTATTGTTAATTGGTTTTAGCTTTAGGTTTTAACGTTTTAGATATAATTT
>JAPYYT010002992.1:0-15532 GCA_030522565.1 Ceratosolen corneri | reverse complement strand
TTCGATCTTTCTAGTAATAACTGTTTCGTCTTTGAGTCTATGCGTTCTTTTGATTACTACTTTTTGTACCGCAATATTATTCGTAAACACTGATGATCACATTACATGGCGTCAACGTAACGATTCGTTTATTTTATTATAATAGACAAAATCGTGTAATTACTGATCTTATTTATATATCATCACCCAAATCAGGGACCATATATATATGAGAAGGTTGATTATTAAACATATGACCTTCCGTTCTTTCCCCCTTGAAATTCACCTCTCAAATAGAAATCTCCATATTTAAGCCAACCTATCATATTTAACACATAATCGAAAATTAAAATCTGACTTTAACCCCTCCCCAAAGAAAAAAGGAATATACACCTGAAGCATAAATACGACCGCACCGAAGATGTGGCAATTACTTCGAACTACGACTTGACCCTTTAAACTCACCAGTACATATCTAAACATAAGACTGCAGTCCGCCCCCCTGAGCTCCTCATCTAAAAAGTAACAATAGTTACTGTTACATTAAGTATACGCCTAATCAAGTACGGCTCCCATTACGGAAGCATCATCTCCAGAATCGTGTAAATATTTCAATCTTTACTATTTATTATTTTCACATATTCAACTTCCTTAATAACACAAGCAATCCGTTCACACCGCAATAAGCGTCATTACTTTAATAATTTCCCACCTATCTCTAAATCCTCTTTTTTAAACTCAAGGTCATATACATATAATTGAGTGCATTCTCTAATGCACTATTGTCAGGACCGCAGTTACGTCTTCGCCTCCCCTCCCTTTGATATCTACATATAAATAATTGCTGTATAATCAAAGGTAACTCCTCCCCCCATTCCCCATACAACTCTTAACAAGTATTAATATAAAATTACGTAATACCTTATCTAATTACCTCTTGATTCATTTTACCGTATATATAATTTACTTCAATAAATTATTTAATTAAATTTATGATTAAATTTATTCAAGAAATTACATAAATCCACAAATAACTCGGAAGACTTGTATCTTTCAAAGCTATTTGTATCATCCTCTTCCCACTACTCGTCTCTCTTTATTCGCAACTTGGAGAGAGAATTCACACGCGGGTTAAATCCCAAATACAGTCGAATTGTCGTTTTGAGTGTGATAATCTGAATCAGTCTTTCGATTTGTCATCGTTCGAGATTCCATAGTTTCTCGACCGTTGAAACTAACTCTTTGTTTGTAAATTTTTTTCAAAAGAATTCAATATGTTTATGACTGCTAGGTGTGTCCCAAGAGCCTACAAATATAATAAGAAAATTCATTGATATGATGATCACTCTTATATTATTTACCATCGCTGAAACGAGTTAATTAAAAAATGTATTTAGAAATACTCATATAAATAACAAATAAATACAATATGCGATTTAACTATCAAAAATATATTACCATTCCTATTACATAAAGAATTCCAGGAACCTATAAGTTTTTAAGAATGACATGCTCTTTATTTATATTTTTAACTTCAGTATACAAAAATTTTATGATTATTCTTTACGTTCTATTATTCTATACTTTCTAAACAAGTTTTGAAAGTAAAGTTAGATAAGTATATTTAGTTGGGACCAGTTTGATTGAATTCTAGTTATTATTATAACTAAATATTATTATTTTATCACAATTATAACTTCTAATCTTATATTTGCTATTTCTTATATTGATATTTGTTTGGGATTAAAACCCGATGTGTGAATGTCTCCACTTTGAAATGGGGAGACGTAGACAGTGGAAACGAAGGACTAGCTGGGATTGATAAAAACAGTGCTAATATTAATGTTTAAATATTAAGAAGATTAATTAATAATAATATCTAAAACATAAATAAATTCAGTATTGAAATTAAATTGGCATATAAAATAATTGAATATAGATGAATATAAATTTTATCTTGAAAATATATTATTGTTCTTAAATTGAAAACACCGTAGATTTGCTCCGATCACCTTGAACACTATATTTGAGTAACGCTGAGGTGAGCCTGACTTTTGTTCTAGTTTCAATAATTTTTATTTAAATTATTTTAAATTATTGAGTCTCGATTTGCATTGAATTAGATTTTGATTGGTCCTGGCAAGCAGTCGTAAATGGTTGACTGTTGATATACTTAAGTATATTTCTAAATTATTATTTTTCCTTATGCAAATTTTCTTGAGTACCTCCCTAAAGTATTATAAATTAAGGTGGCTATATTGCTTTTGTTATTGCCTTACGTTAAAATTATTATTATTATTAGTTTAGCATTATTGCATTGGTCAAGAATAAATACTTACTTTAATAAACTATTATGCAAGATGATAATTATTATTTAAACATTCTTGTCTTCTTCTCAATAATCACTAGTTACTTAAATAAACTGGTATGCAAACTTATTGTCACGAATGTTAAGATAAAGGGAAAGTACGATAATTTAGAATAATAACTGTTACTTTGTAGTCTTTCTGTATCTATGTCTTACACTCATGTTCTTATTAACTACTCGAAAATGTTTGTCGAATATTGGTTCTTGTTACTTCTGTGCACAGTTTTATATATTTTCGACAAGTCAGTTTCCAAGAGTTGACAATCGATAGATAATAATATATGGGGAAATTGAAAAGGTCGATACAAGATCGAAGTCAATTATCGCTGAATTAGCCAGCTTTCTGAATTGGGGCTCAACTAAGGCTTGAAAGGAAGAGTCAAAATGTAATTCAGGGAATTAAAGTTTTAATGTTAGAAAATTATTCGATATTCAAACAATTTACAACAATATTAGATACATAAATATATAAAATAACAATTTGTTCGTGATTCCGTGAAACCTTTGATTGTCACTCCATACTACCACCTTGTTTGAAAACTCTTTAAAATATCATGATTATGATTACCAGATGTGTCCCAAGAATCTACGAATACAACTAGAAAATACATTATGTACCCTTCTTTGACCTCTTTACGACACTCGTTTTCAATAACTGTTCGAGCAACTTTCCCGATGCTCAGCTCTCCCAAAGTGGCGGGGGGGGGGGAGGCCAATAGTGTTAGAGGAGAGATGGCAGAGTAGAAGGAAACGAAGGCACACGGGTCGAATGTAATACTGTAAATTAGTGTTTATTGAAATTAATTAGAAAATTTAGTAAAGATATATAATTCTGTTTTGTCATGTGTAAAAATAATGTCTTGCTTTTAATGCTTAATCTATTTCTACGTTTAATATTCTTGTCTAATTATTGGTGTTAATCACTGATGATTTTATTGGCCTTTACTTGCTTTGACCGAATTAAGGAGTTTTACAAGGCCTATTAGTCTTACATTTCGGTTAATTATTTATGGGAAAATATAACTGGCTCTGAAGTGCCACGTACTGTTCAATTATGTGTTAAACGCCGTGGAAGCCCTTTTATCCAGTAAATTATTTGTTCGTATCGCTACTTGTCTTTGATCTGCTATTCTATGCTCTTGCCTTTCTCTGTTTGCTGGTCCACGCTGGCAACGTATGCGGCTTACCAATTGACCCAGGGAAAGGGGGACCTCCTGTAGCCTATGGACACCTTTGCGGTGTTCTCATGCTAATGAACTTCGCGGGCGCAAGCGTTCGTTATGTAACGTATAGCGATCTGTACCAGCGTCAGATAAAGCTTCAACTTTATGATGCCGAACACTGACGTCTGAGAATCTCTTCGTTGTAAGACTAAATGCGAAATTGACCTTTGAGAGCCTGATCTTTGCAACAATTCTGAAGCGCAGCGCGCCTGCTATCTAATTTTGATGTCTCACGCCACTCCTTGAGTAGGGGTGGTCTTTTTAGATTTTTGGTGATGGTGGGAAGAATTTGCTTAATGCTTGAAGCTAATTTTCTGTTGTCATTGGAGCTCTGGAAAAAAATGCCAACGCCCTTTTACAGGAGAAGGGTGAAGTGCCAGAGGTGAAGTGGTGGCAGCCTTTGGGACGTCGGGCCGCGGGTCGCGCGGTCATCCTGACGTCATAAGGTCTGGCTGGGTTTTTATGATTCCAATTCGACTCAGTTCGTTAAGAGCTTATCACGAAGTATAGCAATCATGCAGTTATATCTAGAAGGTCTTGTCTGTTATTTTTACTAGGCTTGTATTGCAAGACACTTAATAGTCATATTGACTGTTGCCCAAATCTTTCGAGGCGCACTTCGAGTAAACATGATCGTAAATGGTCATAAACAAGAGATAATATTCTATGTACTTTTTTAATATGTTCGTAGGCTGTTGGAATACATCTGGCAGTCATAAACGTATTGAATGTTTATAAAAAGAATTTACAAACAAAGAGGTAGTACCGACGGTCGAGAAACTGACGGATTCTCAAACAATAACTTTGTATGTTCCTTCTCACCACCTCATTGATTTTTATCGTTTTTCTACTTCTTATATATTACGATTATAAACGTTTTTGCTCTTCTATATCTTTCTTCAAATCGAATTTTTGTACTATTTGCTGAACTTGTCTATATACGTCTTTATTTAATTGAAGTTCAACTTAACAATACTTATTTAATTTTTCTTACTTTTTATTTTCTGTTTATTTGCAGAAAAAACTTCATTATTAAGAATATTAATATAACTAATTTTCATATTTTTATTATTGATAGTTCTTATATTGTTTATTACTATTAAGATCACATTTTTCACAAATATAATTTTATACTTATAGGTTTGTTTGGGATTTTTAACCCGTATGTTTTAACTCTTTTTAAGTGCGAGTGGGGAAAAACAGTGGAAAGAAGAGAACAGAAATAGGTTTCATAGAAAAGAGTCTTCAAATTTTTTTCCTTACGTTTTTAATAATTGTTTATTATTCAAAGTTATTCGATATAAAATGTATTAAGATTAAAATTATGAAAAGTAAAAAGAGTTGTGAATTGTGAATTTTCAATAATTGTTCTCTACTAAATGAGTGGAATTGTAAATAAGTATATCTAATTCAAAGTGAGTATAGTATATAATTGTCCACTGCTAAACGAACAGAATATGTAATTCCAGTAAATTACTCTAGTACTTATTTTAACATAATTAGAGCGTAAACTACAATCTTGCATTTTTAATATTATATACTTATAAAACAAACAAAGTACGACAATGAGATAAGATTAACAATGTAGGGTTTGATGTGTCAGAAGTAACTCCCGAACTTTTCGTGCGTTCGTATTTATGCGACCAATTACTTATGCCTTTTTCATCAAGAGAGGATAAAGTCAGTTCTAAATTTTTAATGTTCTATTGATTTTGATTGGTATATTTAAGTATGGAATATTTAAATTATGAACGATTAGAAATAGAAAGAAGGGGAGGTAAAATACACAGTTGACAAATTTTTTACAATGATATTCAAACGAATTAACTATTTACAAACTTATGTTAATTATAATACACAAAAACTAGACAAACAGTTTCAATCATGGAAAAATTAACGGAGAGAGTTTCGATGTCAAACAGGATATCGAACAGAGGTGAATGAAATAATTTTTCTGCAAATTTTTTATTCTTCGAATTATGTATTAAAAATAATGTTATAGATTATATAAAATTTCTTTATTTATATAAAATAAAAAATGTTTAAAAAGACTTATTCACATACCGCATATGAAGAAAAAAGCCATTCTGGGAGAAATGTACCACAATGAAATAATTTTCTAGCGACTCCTTTATGTAATATACTTTCTCCATTCTTTTCATGCATGAGTGTTAAAAATTGTAATAATTGCCATGCAATATTGCATGTACTAAATGTAGATATGTTTAAATCTAAAATAATAAAAAAACCTATTCATGTATTGTCTAAAACTTATTTTATAGGTTAATATAATAATTTTTCAATTAAATCTTTATTGTTATTCTATATAATGTTTTCCAAGAATAATAGCTTCAAAAAATTTATAAAAAATCGAATAAAACAAAATTTTTATAATCCCTTATCTTTTCTTCATATTATTGTTAAAATTCTAAATTTTAAAATAATTTGAATTAAATATTTATGCATGTAATGAATTAGAAAAATAATTTAAATGAATATTTTCATCTGAATGAGTTCACAACAGACGTATTGAATTTTTCTGGATATAATGAAATTAATATAATCCGATTGATGCAGCAAATGTTTGTATGCTGATTACAATGCAGAAAAAGGGAGTGGGATAATTGCCGTCGGGGTAATATAATCTCAGTAAGCAATAGTACCTTATTATATGTACAGAGCTTATGGGTCAGGGGATAATGATTAGAGACATTATTATTTGTATAATGGCGCCTGTTGAGGTGTTAAGGGATGGCTTGTGTTAGAATAGGTGATTATAAATAGTAAAAAATGATTTATTTACACGATTCTGTTGATACATACATAGGCGAAACACTTAATATAATAACAATTAATCATTACGTATAATACAGGGGGGTCAGAATACGGACTCTAATCTTGGGTCGAAATGCATATTAGCTAGTTTCAAGGGTCAACTAGACGTCAGAAGTAATTGCCGCATCTTCCGTGCGTTTGTATTTATGTTCCAGGTTTCCATGTCATTTTTCCGTGGAGATGGGTAAAGTCAGAAATCATTTTCCATTATCTCTAAGATATGATTGATTGATTTAATATGGAAATTTCTATGGTTAGGAGAGTTTAGAGAAGGAAAGAAGGGGAGGTCAAATATACAGTAAACAAAGTTCTTATAGCCATATATATAAGAGTCCTTGATTCGGGAGATCACATGTAAATAAGATCACTATTTACACGACTTTATCTATTATAATACATTAGCATTGACACAGTTCTTAAGCAGAGAAATATTAACTGAGAGAGTTCCGATGACGAATGGAATCTCGAACTATATATATATATATATAATAAATTAAAAAATCTATGAAAATTTTAAGTTTATTTTAAATCATGGCTAAGATTACTTTCATATTTTAAATAATTAAATATACACAAATATAAACATAAATATTTTCATGATAACTTTCAAAATTAGATAAAAATATTCGTAGAATCTTGGGAAACATGTGGCGGTCATAAACGTATTGCATGTTTATAAAAGAATTTACAAACAAAGAGGTAGTACCGACAGTCGAGAAACTGACGGATTCTTGAACATTCCCCCCGCCATCGGCAACTAGTTGATGATTATTCTTCTGCAACTGGAATCGGTAATACCACAAGTTTGCGAATTGGTCTGGTCAAGGTGATGCCAGCTGTTTTTAATGTCACTATCCGTGTCAGCTGATCGTCACCCGGATGCAACTGGACTTTGATGTTACTTGATCTCGCTGGATGTAATGCCTTTACCAGCTGTCCCAAAATCGTTGAATTCGCTGTTGAATGAATTGCCAGCGAGAGAGTCTCGTTGATTTTATGTCCAGCAGCAATGGTTCTAGTATCGCGATGAGTGGACTCCGGATCAGAAAATGACCTGGTGTTAGTGCTGTAACGTCTTCTGAATCTTCGCTAAGGGGTTCCATCGGACGTGAATTTAAAATTGCCTCAATTTGATAAAGAAAGGTGGTAAACTCTTCCATTGTTAGTAATGTGTCTCCTATCGTGCGTCTTAAATAATGTTTTACCGATTTGACAACAGCTTCCTATTTGCCATCCATGTGTGGCACTGCAGGAGGATTGAATTTCCAGTATGTACCTTGTTGTAAACATAACCTATTGATTTTGTCGTGCTCGGCAGAACTTTTAAAGAACATCTTTTTCAAAGCCGATTCTGATCCGATGAAGGTCGTACCACAGTCTGAGTAATAGGTATGAGGAATACTTCGACGTGACGTGAACCTTCTATATGCAACTATAAATGACTCTGTCGAATAATCACTCACCACTTCCAAGTGTATTGCTGACGTCGCAAAATATACCAACACGCACATCCAACATTTTAACTTCTTTGCTCCACGTTCCCTTATTGTTTTGTATAGAAATGGTCCAGCGTAATCAATCCCCGTATGCGTGAATGGTTTTGAAGGTATGACTCGTGCAACGAGTAGTTGGCTCATTAACTGCGGGGCACAGATCCCACGCTGACGAGCACATCTCACGCATCTCAGGATATGACTTGTGATGGGAGCTCGACCTCCAACGATCCAATAATTTTCTCGGGTGTGTGCTAAGGTTAATTCTGAGTCTCCATTAAGTGTTCTGTGATGTGCGTCAGCAATGATAAATCTGGTCATCAGTGAATTCAAAGGCAGAATGGCAGGGTGCTTGGTTTCCTCAGGTAATAACGACTCATTGAGTCTTCCTCTAACACGAATAATTCCTTCAGCATCAAGGTATGCGTTTAATCGACTCATCATGTGCTTAGGAGAAAATTCTTCTTGTCTTTGGAATTGATTAATCTCAAGAGGGAAATAAATGTCCTGCGTTGTCTTTACCCAGAATCGGTTTACCTTTAATAGACTTTCCTTGGTTATCCTGCCAGATGGTAGATCTTTCTTTCCACGCAGCCTTTCTGTGAAGTTAATGCACAATGCAGTCATTCTTAATAAGTCGTTAAAATTTAAATACTTCTCTATCAACTCCCAGTGATATTCTGGTTCTCTGGCAAATTAAAATCAACAATTCTTCTAACCTTCCTTTTCAATCATATTATAAAACTGTTCAATAATATTTATCACTGTTACTATTATATTGCTTTATACTTATTCAATAAACTATATTACAAACACATTACTCCCACGACTTGTATATTTGAAACTCAATTGTACCATCCTCTTTCCACTATCCGTTTCTCTTCATCCATAAATTGGAGAGAATTTACACGCTGGTATAATTCCGAACACAGTGTGAGATTGATTTTGAGAGGTTGATCTTTGCGAGACTTCTGCTGTCAAGTTTTGATGTCCACCCCGCTCCTTGAGTAGGGGTGGTCTCTTTAGATTTAGGTGAGAGTGGGAAGATTTTGCTTATTGTTTGAAACTATTTTTGTTTTGTCATTGGAGCTCTAGTAAAAAATGTCAACGCCCTTTACAGAGATGATGTAGTGGTAACCCAAGGTCTGGCTGGGTATTTCATGAATTCCAATTCTTGTCGGTTCGTTAATAGCTTATCATGAAATATAGCAATTATGCTGTTATACCTAGAAGGACTTGTCCATTACTTTTACTAGGCTCGTATTGCAAGACACGTGATATTCATATTTACTATTTTGAAATCTTATCCGAGGCACAGTCCGAAAACATGATCGTAAATGGTCATAAACAAGAACGAAAATATATTCGATGTATTTTTAAAGTATATTTGTAGAATTTTAAGACACATCTGACAGTCATAAACGTATTGAATGTATGATAAGAGTTTACTTGGCCTCTCTGCCCTCGGTACTACCTCTTTATTTGTAAATTATTTTTTAAAACATTCAATACGTTTATAACTGCCAGATGTGTCCCAAAAGCCTACGAATATAATCAGAAAGTACATCGAGTGTTACGTCTCTCTCTTTTATGAACATTTAGGATCGTGTTTACTCGGACTGCACCTCGAAAGATCTCGGCAACGGTTAAAATGATCATCACGTGTCTTGCAATATGAGCCTAGTAAAAACAACGTACAAAATTTTCAACGTCCCTAAGCGCTGCCACCACTTCACCTCTGGCACTTCGATCTTCTCCTGTAAAAGGGCGTTGACACTTTTGGCTAGAGCTCCAATAACAGAAAATTAGTTTTCATACAATCAACAAGGCTTCCTACTCTCAAAGAATTCGAAGATGACCACCCATACTCAAGGAGCGGGATAAAGACATCAAAACTAAAGAGCGACGCGCTGCTTGGCAGATATTATAAATAAAGCTGAATACATGATCTTAATACAAGATTCTAAAACATGACTCAATAAAATCTATAAGGAAGCTTCATCCCAACGCTAATCATCACCGGCACATTTAACTACTTCCTGGCTAGCCCTTTCTTCTTCTTCGCTGCAACAGCAGCTCTGATGAGACCAATAAAGTGCGCATCTCGGGCTCCAGGTCCGGCTATCCAGCAAAAGCCGACGAGGAGAAAGGTGGAAAGTAACAGGCAACTGACGCTGCCATATACCGGTATTTATCATATTTATGACACTAGTGAAGCGAAAGCGGCATTCAATTCAAGCTTTGAACGCTACATAATAACGGGCTCACATTCAGCGATCGGACCAGGGCGCCGACTCTCCAACCAAGTAATAAAACAAATACAGTATGTAATATACTGGTCTGGCTATTATCTAGAATCAATAAATCAACACAATTTTATACATTTAATTAACCGGTTTACCAAACTCGCCGTATTTAAGTGACGCTGAATATTACGGTTGCGCGGGAGCAATTCACCAAACGACACTAACGGAAGAATATAGTTTTACTCGTTATAATTATAATTAATCCGAATCTTGCGGTATTCAATTTCTACTTGAATATTTGTGTTGGTGCCGGATGTACACAAATGAAATAAAGACAATATAATATTCCAACATATATTAAATAGAAACATTATTTCCGTATATTTTCAATAAAAACAGTTTACAGTATTAACATCGCCGCCTTTGTCTAATCTTAATTCAACCCTGCCATCTTTCTCCTTATCCACCGCCGGCCTCGCCCCTAATCACCTTGGGGAGTCGCACTCAGATTACTTCCAAACAGTTTACACATAGGGTTAATTTCCGAAAACCAATTCATTTTGAAGTGGAATTTTATTATAATTAAGATAAAATATTTAAAATATGAAAATAAAATAAAAATAAAATATTGTATTATGATAAATTATATTATGATGTGATTATAAGTCAAAGTGATCAACTAAATTCAATGTAATTTGCTTTTTATTTTGTTATTGCTCCAAAATCATTATCAATTTATTTATTATTAAACTTTTAAAATATAAATTATATTTAGTTTCATCCATACATGTTAATTGTTTTTTAAATAACGGAACTACAACTTTTTGCAATAAACTTCGTAACACAAGGTAATCTAAGCTTCTAGAATTTTCAAAATTTCTTATATATCAAGTGGAAGCATATGGCAGAAGTAAATTAAAAAGTTACAGAGTTTTTATATTCACTTGAAGAATGAATATAATTTGAAGATATAGAAAGTCGAATATCGTGGAAAATAAGTATGAAAAAAAATTTTATGGAATGATAATTATAATTCTATATGCCGAGTAAAGTATGCACTACAAATTAAGTTAAAGCATATGTTCTACTGATTAAAAAGAAATTTTTTCAAAATTATTAGCGTCCAAGTCTTAATGAAAAATAAAAGTTTAATACATAATATAATTCGCCATAATATTTACAGATTTCTTTATGTACAAAGGTATATCTGCATTGGTATGATTAAGAAACAGAACCTTTAATTGGTTAAAAATCAGAAAATATTAAGAAATTATTAAGTTATTACGATTATGCAAAAACTTATCATAGTATTCAAAAGGTAAGATATAATCACTAAGACTTAATTGAAACATATTTACTGTACTAGAATTGATATTAAACACTATAAATAAGAGGTATTATTAATAATAGAAGTAAAACCTTGAGATAAAACTTTATTTCAGACATAAATATGAAATATTATTTATATTTATGATTATGAGATGTATCTCCAGAATCTACGAATATAATTACAATATACATCAAGTACATCTCTTTTCCGCTAATAATCTTGTAACTACTGGGTTTTTATCGAACTACTTCTCGAAAGTTCGACGATGGTCAATATGACCATTACACGTCTTGCAATTCGAACCTAATAAAATCAACCGACAAAATATTCTAAGAACTTTCGCGCAGTTGCCAAACTTGGTAATATTTTCTTAACACACCGATTCAAGTTTGAAAAAGATAAACAAGGCACGCTTCAAAGCATCTGTGCAACAAAGTGAGCCGCGGTGCAACTCTTCAAAGGGTAGCCACCATTTCATCATCACCACTTACCTACTACCCCTTCAAAGCACATTGACATTATTTGCTTAGAACTCTAATCTCAACTGTAAATTTATTATCACACAATCATCTAAACTTCCTAATCTTATAAAAATAAAAAATGACGACTCCATCTCAAGGATCGGGGTGTAGGAATTAAATTCAGAGTCAGAAATCTCTCAGAGTTCTTACCCTCTTTAAAATAATCTGCCGACTGAATAGAAAATACAGTGAAAAAGTTTCTCAAGCAACAGTGATCGCTACCATTACATAGAAGCTTCGATCCGATACTGATAGCAGGTCGCTACAAGTTAAGTCATATAAAGGAAACATGGCTACCACGTTATTCAATTTACATCTAAACGGCGGATCCATTATTGGCCTGTATCGCTCATACAAGCAGAAAGCAATAGGATTAAGCTTCAGAAGGCATGTTAGTGACTAATAAATAAACTACTGGATGACGGCTACCACGGCGTAACAATTTACGACTGAACGCCGCATCCATTCTCAGCCTGCATTGTGTATACCCAATATGTAACAATAAATAATAAGACTAACAGGTCCAAGGCCAACACAATTACAAGGCTAATAACGCTAATAGAACTCATCGATTATTGACATTATATTAAATTAGAATTAATCATATACAGTGCATATAACCAATAGAATCATTCCAAGCTTAGTGGTATTCGATTTATGCCTGAATATTGCGAAGCACGGTACATACAGTACATGAAAAAGATAGCACTATTTTTCTATATATTATCAATAAAAACATTTTACAGTATTATATTCGAATTCTATTTCGTTTCTTTCCACTCTGCTATCTCTCTCCGTTCTCTATCAGCCGCACCCCAACACCATCTTAGGGATAGTTCATACTTGGGTTAATTCCAGAACATTCATGCATAATTGTTTATATATTTCTATGATTCCGATTACGCTATTACAGAATTAAAAAAAATTTTTAACAAATATATTCTGGTATCAAATGTAATTTATTGAATAACGAGATTAACTCCAATAAGAATATGAAAAACCTATAAAACAATAAATAAACAAATAAAAGTTTAACAACTTATAGGTAAAATGTTTAGTTCAAATTTACTTTTAAAAATAAAAATATTAATATTATCACATCTAAAAAGAAATTAATAAATATATACGAACCAAAGATTTCGTTTTGATTGAGCCAGTTCCATGCGGTTACATTATCGTTAATACTCAATCTTACACACTGAGATGCTATACTTTCCAATACCGGTATTTTACACAACTTAAAACACTCACACACATTAAGTGCATCAATATATAAACCAAAGCTGCACATAATAGAAATAATTTCCGCTGGACCTAAAAATTAATAAAAATAAAATCATTAAATATTTGAAAATTTAAATATAAAAAAAACATTTTTTAATTCTAACATGTTTGTGCTGCAAGATGTATCTTATGATTAGATTTCGTTAGTTTCAATTTAGCATCAGCTATAATATACTCTTCTTTTATTCCTTTTAATTCCAAAACCTCTACTTTCTTTTTAACTCGAAACTGTAAAATTTCATCGCCACCTGCACTTCGTTTCTTCCGAAGATTACATCCATCCACAGCATTATGATCAGTAACAGGTCGAACAATCCATCTGTATTTATTATTTGCAAGATATAATGCATTAATACAAGCTAATAAGCAATTAGTTTGTTTTAAAATAATTGATAAAGAATGAGGTTCATGACTTAAACGTATTGCTTGTTCATACATTATCGATGCAGCTAAAAAATATAAATACATACACAATTCACGCACAATTACAAGCATAGATATTTTATACACATACATATATATATGCATGTGAAGCCTTATATGTTTTAATATTTGTTCATACGTATAAAAGTGTATATTAATAATTTATATAAATGTACGCACCTTTTCTCACATTGCCGTTGTTAATATAAAAACTATATAAAAAATCATAATAATTATTTTCCATTAAATCAACACTCCGAGCTCTAGATTCTATTATTTTTTCGAGATCTTGATACATGTCTACGTAAGGAAAATCTACAAGATCTATTAATTTTTTACGATTAAATAAAGTTATAACTAATTGTCGTAAACAATCAACCCGACGTGCAGCATCTGGATTTGTATTTAAACAGTTATAAGCTTCTATATGATGTTCCAAGTTTAAATGTTGTGTAAAAACTATTGAATGAAGTGTTGGCAAGTTTGGATTATCTTTTTCAGCAATAGTCATAGCAGTCATTGCTAATTCAATTATGCAATCAAATGCATTGTGTTGCTCAAACAATTCTATAACTTTTAAGTAGTAGTGAATAAGTGTATTGCTTTTGAAAACTATATCAGTTGAAAATAATTTACATAAATAATCATCAACTAAAATTCCATTTGAAGCTTTTAAAAAATGATCGCACGCTTTTTGTGATTCCCCTATTTCTAATAAACTAATGCCAAGAATAAATTCTCTTGAAGCACCATTCCATTCACACCATGTACTAAGTAAGCGAACATATTCTTGTAACAGCAAAAATTGACAGCTACATAAAAGCCATTCAGGAAAAAAAAAATTACCTGATATCGGCCAACTGTAATTTTTATTTTACAATTAAGGATTTCAATCAAATTTGCGAAAATATGTAAAAAACAATTTTATATTTAAGAAAAATAATTATAAAAATATATATATGCACATTAAGAAAAGGATACATTAATTGAGCGATAAGTGTTACTAGTGTTAACATGCCAGAATGCCAAAAAGTTATATTTGAAGAATCAATATTAGTGTGATCAATTAAATTATATATATGATATTTAATACAATATTGAATAAAAAATTCTAATAAAGATAATGATCTTTCCTGTTGTCCAATGCATGATCTACCATTTGGTAGTTTTAAAATGGCAAGACGTTGAATACTTATTTCGCTAGAAAATATATAAAATACTTTTTACAATTATACCAAATATTTATAAAGCAAAATTAGCTTACAGTAATGCCTGGGATGGTATAATAGATGTACTTGAAGCACATATCCACATAACAATAAAATATGATTGAGTTAAAACAACGGTTCTTGGTGCTAAAGATGATTTTATAGAATATAAAGATTGGGAATCGAAAAATTCATGCCGTAATAATATAATTTGTTGTAAAATTAGTAAATTTCTACAAATAGAAAAGCGCATAATAGCAATTTGAGTCACGATTTTTGATAATGTTGAAATGCCTAAATGACTACCGAAAAGATAATTTATATCCCTTAATATGTTAGAATTTTTGGGATACTTTTGATATAATTCCATTTTGTTAGGTTGTCCAAGATCATATGTGAGAGCTTCTAATAACATTGACATAGAACTGGATATATCTTTAACACTTTCAAGTTTATGATATAACTTTGACTGAAAATCAAAATCTGAAAACTAAATGAAAATAATATAAATCATTGTAAAATCCTACATATAAGTAATAGTTATTATAATATATATATATTGGAAAATTCATATAATGTGTATTGTTCGAGAATCATGCTGTTTCTCGACTTTCGGTACTAC
>JAPYYT010002991.1:0-23935 GCA_030522565.1 Ceratosolen corneri | reverse complement strand
GGAGGAAGAGGAACAGGAGGAAGCAGAAGAGGAAGAGGTAGAGGGACAGGAGGAAGAGCAAGAGCAAGCCGAAGAGGGCGAGGAGCAGGAAGACCAAGTGGAACACGAGGTCGAAGAAGAAGAGGAGGAGGAAGAAGAGGAGGAGGAGGAGGAGGAGGAGGAAGGTATGGAGCATGGTATGAACGAGGAGGAGGTGCTCGAGGTTGACGAGAACGACATGCACAATCTTAACGGGACCGTCCTTATGCTCGCGAACGACGCCGATGGCAATCAGATTCTCATCGAGCGCAACATGGCCGATCTCGAGAACGACGATTCGGTCCATGACATGGCACAATACGTGTTCCAAGATGGCACGGGCTTCGCCCTTGAGAATTACGAGGCCATCGTCGAGAGTCAAGGTGACGAGGAGGAGGAGGTAGAGGATCAACAGCAGCAGCAACAGCAGCAGCACCACCAGCACCAGCACCACGACTTTGAGGTCGAGATCGGCAACGTTCAGGTGGAGGAGGAGGAGGATGTGGAGGAGGACGAGGAGGAGGAGGAAGAGCAGCAGGAGGAGCAGGAGCAGCAGGAGATGGAGGAGGGAGAGGAGGATAACGATGACGAGGAGGAGGAGGAGGAGGAGGAAAGGGAAGAGGAAGAGGAGGAGGAGGAGGAGCAAGAAGTGGAAGATGTGGAAGATGATGAGGAGGATAACGATGATGAGGAGGAGGAGGAGCAAGAGAACGACGATCGGGAAGAGATACAGGATGAACACGAGCTCAGCTCTAGTGCCAAAAGCTAAAAGTGTCGAGGATGGTGGGGGAGATGAGGACGGGTGTTTTGTTGCCTGGGACCACGAGGAGCGACACTCTTTCAAGATTTTGTACCTCTAAGATTTAAGTAATGAGCGAACGAACGGTTGTACAGTGTAAGCAAATTTCACGTTCTGCGAAAGAGGCTAAAATGTCGGCGAACTTTCGTTAATGAGACAGAGCGAGTGTGAGTGTGAGAACATTGCAAGAGATATAATATTTATTTTTTACTTTTTGGCTGTATTTACTACTGCGTTCTTCGTTTGTGTATGGAAAGCAAGTGTTCGATGTTGGTATTGAAAAAATTGTTGATCGATCGTTTAATTAATCGCGATATGTTGATACTTGGTACTCGAATGTCAATTTCAAGTCCGTACAATTAATATGAGAAAAAGTGTAACAATATATATTTAAGAGTTCACTGGAAAGTGTTTAGCGTTGTCCTGCAATTATTAGATTGATTTACTTTTACGTTACAATTACTTTGATAGCAATGGCGGGGGGAGGGAGGGCGTGAGAAGTGCTATTGTTTAAGCTTCTTTTAAAAAAAAAAATAACCTTTTAACGTTTCATCGATTATTCAATACCAACTTTTGATAAGTATAGTTTTTTCTTATTCGTGCTACTTCATGCTGGAAAATAAAATGTAACCCACGAATGAACTGTTACTTGGTTATTATTATTATTTTCGGTCTCGAAGGTCACACGCGTCTAATGTAAGGCGCTTCTCAAGATTTAAAAATATTTTTTCTTCTCAGTAAATTAAGAAATCGTCGATAAACATGAAAAATACGACTTCCGGACGAGAGAACTTTTTTAAAAGAAAAACATTTTTCTCCGAAAATGTTGCTTGTTATTATTGTTGTATTCATTCCACGATTCCTAAGATCTCTCTTTCGATTCGACCTAAGCGTTAGCGCTTCTTGTTTATCAAACCTTGGGAAAAAAAAAAAGAAAAAAAAAAGCGATTGACGTTTGTATCTTTATATTGTACTCCTTGCACGTTTTAGTGTTTTTTTTTTTTTTTTTTTTTTTTTTTTTTTTTTTTTTTTTTTTTTTTTTTTTTTTTTTTTTTTTTTTTTTTTTTTTTTTTCGTTTTTTTTTTTTTTTTTTTTTTTTTAATTTTATTTTAATGTAAGCTTAAATATTTGTCAAATATTCCCTTCATCTTATTGTATCTCTTGTCAATACGTCTTTTCATAAAGTTGCACTACTTCTATATATATCTAATAAAAGTAGTTAAATTTTAATGTGCATTTAAACATTATATTTGTTAAAATCACACGATTTAAATGATCAATTATAAAAAGTACTTAAATATCCGTTTCGCCCTTAAACGCGTAATATACCAATAATCGAGCAATAACCGAGCAAATATCTTATTTGTATTGGACAATGAGAAAGAAATTTTAATGAAAATTCAAGCGTACATTTCACGCTAGGACCGAAATATTATTTGTATATCATTCGATCATTATTTAAATTTTGAGAAGTATTGATTTTAAGCTCGGTGTTGGTCAATTCAATTTTCTTCATTGATATTCAAGGTGCTACCAAGAATACACGTAAAGCAGTGAATGATGAAGATCTTCACCAAAGGCTGCTAACGTTATTTTATATTTGTTACAGATTGGCTAAAAATGTGAAATTTAAAATTTATTTTTGTTTAAAATTATATCTGAAAAAAGCTAAAATTCTATATTAAAATATTAATTATTTAAATTGCTGAGTTTTTTTAAGGAAATGCACGAAGCCTAAAACGAATAAATAGATAAATAGTAAATAAAAATAATAAATAGATAGTGAAAATTACATCATTGTAAATATATACAATAGAATGACATTATCATTTCAAGTTATAAAATTATATTAATCCTTCTATCTCATTTAGTAGTAAATTGATTATGATTATTATGATTATTATTAATGAGGTGATATTTACGTGAATTGTACTATTTATTATTATTGTGTTTAGACAGCAATTAAATTTTTTTATATATATATATAAATTTTTTATAAAGAATTTTATGTGAAGTGAAACTGTAATAAATGATAATAAAAATTTAAATAATTTTAATCGATTTATTAGACATCAACACGTTTAATGAATAAAGATATAATTAAGATACCAAGGTAGATATAATATTTTTTTAAAAAGTTCCAAATTTTTAGTTGAAAATTTAAGAACATTACTATGATTATTATATTTATTATTTTTCGTTTACGCGCGCATGCGCACACACACACACGTATATGTGTAGGGAATAACATATGTTATTATCTATTTAATTGTTTTGTTATATAGAATGAATTTATCCAAATTATAATAATATTATAAGAAATAATTATTATAGGGATTAATGAGTTTTTAGTGCAAGTAAATTAATGGCACTGCGTGAATTTATATTTTATATTTTAAAAAAAGATTTAAAAAACCTACACATAAAAAAGCAATGTAGGTGATGAATAATAACACTGTAGTATCGCGCAGAAGTTGCGAATCGTCTTGTACAAAAGCACCTATTGATCTTCCATTAACAAGAATTGTAAAAAAAACTGTTATACGTACATGCTACATTATTTTCTGTTTCCGTTCTTCAACCCCCCCTCTCTCTCTCTCTCCTTCCACTTTACATTGGCTCGCTATTCCCTTTTTTTTCTTTCCTATTTTTTATTATGTTTTCCTACATTATGCCGGTTGTGCGATAAAGACACGAAGCGATCGTATGGAGAAAAATCTCACGTCGAGTATACAGAATACAGCCAACTGACAAATCCGTCTTTTGTCAACGCCCAGATATTCCATTATATTTTGCCTCACTATACGTCCAGCCACGCGTGAGTTCTTAAGCTCACGTTCGCCGAGAGCTTTTCGAGCTTGCGCGTATAAAAATGCATGCTTCATGAAACAATGCGAGCGTATGGAACAAACAGGCTTCATGAAAATATCATCGCCAACTGATAATGTCCCGTTCTGCTTTTTGTGCGTTACTTTGGCTTTCACATTTTATTCTTCATTATGGAGATCACTTGATATGCATCGTTTCGTGGTCATAAGTGTACGGTTTAATGGGATTTTTCTAGATACTAATGCAATTGATGGTAAGAGGGAAGCATTTTTTTTCCTTCGATCAAAGGATTAGCAATGCTGTGGGATTTTGCAATGATTAGATTAGATGAGAAAGGAGTAAGAGGCAGCTTATGAAAGAATTAAAAGCATATAATGCCCCAAGAATTTCAACGAATTTATTAATTATTGTTAAATAAAAATTGCTCTACTCAATGTTTTCATACAAAAGTTACCAACGAAATTTTTCTTTTATATGACATGAATGTTGGATAAGAGATGCCTAGATGTTTGTTTCTCTTTTTTATAAACTTTTATATGTTAAAGTTACTTGTTGTAGTAGTTTAAATCGACCTGTAGTGTTGAAATAATGCAAAATTTGAAATTTTTTTCTGCACATCAGATAATTAGAAGAGCATTCAAGAAAGTTAAAAGTATTACACTGAAAACATTATTCCCTGAAAAGTAATCTCGTAACTTTAAATTTAATATTATTTACATAAGCGAATTTAATAAAATTCCAAGTAATAACACTTTAATTTCAATTAAATTCGACGTGATAATTTTTGATAAATTTGCTTCCGATATTAATAAACCAATCGACATCTCTTTTATATTAAATATATAATAAATGACATTTTTCAATATAACCCGCAAAGTCATTAACATTCACAATATTTATATTTACGTGATATTTATAAATATTTTCACAGCTTCTGGATAAAGCTGAGAAAGTACATTTAATGTTTAACGGGCAGTTATGTAAATTTCCTAATGCACGTATATGTTTATTGAATATTTTATAATATTGTTAGCAAGTACAGTATAGGGTGTGGATAATTTTTCTCTTATAATAAGATCGGAATATTATTGGAAGGCAGTTGGTATCGTTAGCGCATCCTATTTAAGATTTTCGCGGGCAATGGTAGTACTTACTATTTTATAGGATTTGCCTCGTAATCGTTATCGCTCAGTTAGCGTGGATTTAGAAAATTGATATAATAAAATATCAACAAATGTGAGAAATACTTGCTAATAAAGCCAGAGGCCCGATCGAGGATAAGTTAAACTAATAAATAATAAACACCTTATGTGAATTGAATAATTTGCGTGGATATTTTATGGAGAAAACAAAGCGTAATGTACAACTTTAAAACTGATCGAGCAGGGAACGACTGATATCAATTTTCTCGATACGCCGACGCTTTTAGGCCGGCATAGTATATCAGAGTCAGATCAAGTTGGTCTTTTTCTAAAAATATCAATTTGCAGCGGCCACGGGCATGCGTCATACTTTTCGTCTTTTACGAAACCATAATGGCCGGCTTTCCATTTTTATTTATATTTACCCTGTGCCCGTGGTGAGTTCGCTTTTGCTTTTCGAGTTCTCATGGAGGCCGATAGAGTTGCCATATATACAGGTTTGCGAGCTTGGTCGCGCATCTCTCTTTATTCATACTCTTTTTTTAAATATGCGTTCCCTATACGCCATAGGCGTTTTATACTTTACCTGACATTTTGTTTTTAGCTTCCAAGCTCAAGCTTGTACTGTTGAGTTCATCGTATGTTAACTTTGCACTTGCGTTAGAGATTTTTAGTTAATGTCTAATCAAGGATTTACAAAAATGTTAGCAATTATGATAAGTTCTTTGAAAGTATGCGAAGAATACTTATTTTTGAACAAGTAGGATAAAAAAGCTGTTTATTTTTTTTAATAAATGAATATTACGTTTGTTGATATATTATTCTCGTGAAATATGTTAAATTTCATCTTCTTATTTTTGTTCCCGATGCTACTAAAGCTTTAGAAATTAGTTCTTATTTTGGCGAACAATGAATGAATGAAGGTCCAGTCAAGACATTGAATTATCCAAGTTTTCGAGAACGACAATTGTTTTAATTAATAATAAAAACAAATAAATAGTCTCGTGTGTATTATCGGCGGACAATGGTATTCCAACAACACCTTTTCAATATAAATAAATAAATAAATAACTAAGAATCCATAGGTTTAGAAAGTAATAATAAGAGCGCGAGAGGAAAAAAACGAGGAAGTTCGTCTTCCTAACCGGAAGTCGTTTATATTCGCGTCCATGCCTCTCAGCCTTCGGTTTTTCAATTTCGCATAATGTCGCGGGCGGGTTTACTAAACTGACCTCGCGATAAGATATCCAAGCGGACCATGAAGGAGGCAAAGTGTCCCCCGAATTTTACGTATTTCGCGAAGGTTATATATAAGCGACTGTCCACGGGAAATGCGACGATCTTATCAGATTTGCAAAGAGGTGGACCAGTGTCGTTCTGGTGTTGTATCTTAATATTTTCTCGTCTAAAGAATCTTTATAGAGAGGGAGGGAGGGGAATGCGAGCACGTGCGCGCGCGCGCAAGAGAGTGAGTGAGTGAGTGAGTGAGAAAGAGAGGAGGATCGATTCTTCGACAAACGAATATCCACTGACTTATGCTCTTGCGTATAAATGTTTTCGATAGGAGGGCACGCAAACTTAAGGGGATAGTAAGAGAAACGCACTTTTTACAAATCGATCTTTGGGGTGTTTGGAGTTGCTTTTTTTTTATAACGCAAGAACGGCTGATCGAAAAGAAGATGTTTATAGTTGAGAAATTCAAGTGGAATGTTACATTTTTATCTAGCATAATCAGTAAAGGACACGAAGGAGCAGCAATAAGTTCTTCCATACTTTTATTTCATAAGATTTTGCAAAAATATCGTTCTTCGCCTATCAGCAGAGTTTAAGAAATATCTTACGATGATAAATGTTGAATGTATTCTTATTGGAGTATTTTTTTCACACGTTGCCTTGTTTTTTAATGTTTTTTGTGATTCTTGATTGAGTAGAAAATTATTTATATACATATATATCATCGGATATAAGCAAATTGATTTCTTTTGATAATAAATATGACAAATGGTTTGCATTATTTTCAGTAGCGTTGCATTAGTTTGTCACAAAGTAAATGAACGTAAAAAATCAATAAAAAAACTTCACAACGGGCACAAAGCTCCAATTATTATCTGAATTTGTGGAAATTGTACGGGTGCTTATAATCGACAGTAGAGCAATTCAAATGCATTTACCGTATCAGCGACGGCTAAAGGAATGATGTCCTGTTTATTCAAGTATCTTTCGAAAGGTAGGCAGCCTCTTTGCCCTCAACGTCCAAAATATCAAGAGAAGAGAGATATTGGGATATAGGCGGGAGTGTTGGAGTAAGGCAGCGACGGGCGAAAGGCAGGGGCGGGGGGAGGGTGAAAAAGAGGCGAAAACGAAATAGCGCGAGGCAAAGAGCAAAATATAAGCGACGCGCACGCGTCCCACAATTGTAGCTGTAGTCGAGCTGAAATAACAATAATGCCATTCAGCTTGGCGGCATTCGACAGTGGGGTCGGAAACAATGAAACAATCAGAGTCGAGGGGCAAGCGCTCACGCCTCTGTCAGCGAAGAGAAGCCCGGAAGTCAACACTGCCGGACAATGAAGACCCGGCCTCACTCTCGTTTATTCCCTCCCCACCTCTCGCTCGCTGCGCTGCCGCCTCCTAATTAAGCGACTTTGTACAGACTTTAACGCCGTTGGGCGGCCCGCGCATGCGCGTCACCCCTCCTCGCACTTTCGCGGCGCGGGGCACTTGCAACAGATAGATCGATTCGCGCGATTGATCATTTCGTGGTTTTATGCTTTCAGGCAACTCTAACTATTAATGATGCTTTGTTTTAATGTGAACAATTATTAATTGGGTTGATGTATTAATAACTAGCGTTTTGTGACTTGATGCAATGGCCGAAAGAATGAGCATTCATATGATACGTGGGACTGTTTGTAGCAATTTAATTGAGAAAAAATTCTCAGTGTAATGGTATTTTTAATTTGAGTCTTTTTTTCTTCTTCTTATAAATGAAAGGAAAACAATGTATTTGAGAGTAAAGTAATATATTTATGATCATATGGGTGATGCAATAGTAATTGTTTGTGATTCAATATAGAATTAATTTGTGATTGTAATATATAATTTTGGTGAATATATTTCTCAATTAAAGAGTATTACTTATAAACAAATAACTGTTAATTTTCTTTATCTCGAATTCTAGGTTAATAAATTTGAAAAATAATGTATATATATTTTATTTGTACGGCAATAGTGAATTGTATTTTCTATGCAAATATTGTATTGATTCGTGGAGAAATATATATATATATATATATATATATATATATATTTATAGATAAAATCATATAAAATATACAGGTAAATAGAGATAGATAGGAAGAGAGAGAGAGAGAGAGAGAGAGAGAGAGAGAGAGAGAGAGAGGGGGGAAGTGAAATAGAAATAACAAATAAACTAATTGCAGCGGTATTTATGTATGAAAATTTTTTATTTTTTTTTCATTATTATTATTAAATGTATATATACTTCTTCAATCAATTAATAAATAGTATCCATATATATAATTTTATATGACAATTTTCAATATACTATAAATATTTACATGGAATATCTATATTTTTATCGATTGTAAACAATACAAATACATAATTTATTATATAAAAGTTATTATAAAGTCGTTTTATTAGAATCCTCTAAATTTCCAATGTTTGACAATATTGCGTAAAACTTTTCATTCAACAATATTGATTAGATAAATCTTTATCGCCTGACAGGATGTTTACCCACTCTACTGATTTCCATTCGCTTAATAATAGATCGTTATTTTTATTTTTATTTTTCTAAAAAATAAAATTTAAATAATTTAAAATATCTTTTATTTTAATATATATATATGTATATGTATATATATATATATCAATGAATAAAATGGGGATTGAATGAATTTCCGAATAAAATGAATGGAAATAAATGGACAGGAGACAATATTCTTAATAATACAATTTTTGAATAACGTCTTAAAAATCTAATCAATATATTCTTTATTATATTATATAAAAATATATACATATGAATATACACACACACACACATATATATATATATATATATATAAATTTGATCGATTTCATCTGAAATTTTTAATAGCCAAGTAGTGTATTTATTAATGCATTGAAAAAGGTATAAAACTCTGGAGTGATTAGGATGCGACTATAAGCTCACGTATGAGCGCATTCTGATGTTTTTATTCATTAAAGGAAATTAATCGGATCTCGAAAGTTGATAGCTACGGTGATTTTCGATTTGTCTACAATAATGTAGTTGTTACATCCTCAACACAGTGTCGGATACTCCTATGAATACTTGATTGTACAGTGGCGTTACTGACGCCTACTAAAAAGTTCCACTGTACCAAGAGCAAAAGAGACAGATATAGAAATATAGAGAGAGAGAGAGAGAGAGAGAGAGAGAGAGAGAGAGAGAGAGAGAGAATAGATTTAGTAAGTATGTTAAGAAAAGGGTGTAAAAAATCTATGAAGAGGTTTGAGTGATAAATATAAAATTACCTAAAGAGGAAATGTTAAAAAATATTAGTAATAAAAATTGAGAGAAAACTGGCTGCTAAATATATATATATATAAGTTGTAAATATTAGTTGTTATTTATAATAACAAAATTGATATTTTTTTTGGTATAATTTAAATTATATAAAGCATTTTTTATTACATTATTAAACTATATATTTTTATTATTTTTATTTATACATTATAATATTATAAAGTATGTGAATTATATAAAATATATAAGGACATTTCGTTTTTTATTTCAAGTCTTTCGATATAAATCATTTTGTAATTACGCAGTTTTAACATTATGTCATAAATATATATAATATATTCATTTGATAAAAATATTTTTAATTTTTTGAAATTTATTAATAATAACGTAATTATTTGAAAATTACGTACAATTTTTTTTTATTAAAATTATTCAATAATTATTTTTTAAATAATTAATGAATTCATCTAGGCGTAATATGTGAAAAATGAAAGATGATAGAAACGAGTGAGAATATTTTTTTCTTTAATCAGAAGAATGCAATCGGAGAAAAGAGATGGGCATATTAAGAGTAAGAAAGGGATGAATTTCAAGAGTTGATGGTACGGAAGATACTGGAATAGAGAGAAAAGGATACGACGTAAGATGATATTAGGGCGGAGCAAAAGCTGGTTGGGAGGTGGAAGAGCGAAGGAGTTTCTGATCTTGAAATAAGTGGCAACGAAGATAAAGCAAAAGTCAAATATTCTTGAATAGAAATAGCGCCGAAGATATTTGAAATCATTAATAATATTGTAAATGAAATTTTGAATTAACGAAACAACAAATTGTATCAAATTTTCGTGAAAGTAATTAATTTATTGGTCTGTCGGGATAGATATATGCAAGGCTTAAAAATTAAAAATTTGTATAAAAAAGGTAAATAATTGTTTGCTCAATCAGCATTGATTATGTTCTTATGCTGAAAATTCTTTATTTTCTTTTAAAACCATAGGACAAAAAATAAATAAAAGTAATAAAAACTAGAAAACTATTTATTTTGATAATCCCACCTGCAATCGATTGATTTATATGTAAAATAATTTTCAAAATTTTCAAAAAAATTTAGTAAGTTAAATGTGCATTAATCAATGATCAGTGTATTGCGTAATTTTATCGTTCATTTTATAAAAGTTTTAGAAGCTTTGAAAACAATTTATAAATGTTCTATATTCCAAAAGGAACAATATTATAATATCGATAAAATAAATAAAAAAATGTATGAAAACGATAGTAACAGTGATGAAATTTTCTAAATAATATTTAAATATTTCATTAATTATTAGGCTTTTGGATCTTTAATAACCATCACTATGTGTATTGGATTTGAATATGAAAACAAATGAGGTGTATTATTAAAATTATGTATTCAATGATTGCAACAAAAATCGAAGGAAATTCTAAATTATAAAGTGTAATGGTAATAATTTTCGAATTAATAAATAATTATTGCCAATAGAGAATATTACATTTATTTACAATTATCTTTCATTCGATATAAAATGTATTTACGTAACGTGAAAAATCAACAATGATTTCATAGTACTTGTAAGCGCCTGTAAAATACATTAAATACACAATATTTATCTAAATGTTTCTCATAAAATACGAAGAATCCTATATATATATATATATGTCTGAAATAATGTTCACTATTATCAGTTTTATATGTCGTGAGAGAGTGTTTATATTTCATCGCTTAAGCTTCACGTACAACT
Organism: Ceratosolen corneri; assembly: GCA_030522565.1. NCBI lineage: Eukaryota > Metazoa > Arthropoda > Insecta > Hymenoptera > Agaonidae > Ceratosolen > Ceratosolen corneri. Next base: position 12,853 of record JAPYYT010002991.1, on the reverse strand, counting down.
AACAACTTAAAAAAATCATAGAACCCATGACCGGTTTTTTAGATGACATTTTTATTTCACTTTTTTTCCATGAGCATAGCCTTAACGAATAGTCAGTCACAAAGGGAAATCGCTATATTACTCGAATCGTCAACGAAAGGGGAAAAGGGGAGAGAGAGCGAGGGAGAGAGGGAGAGAGGGAGAGAGAGGGAGAGAGAGAGAGAGTGGAGATGAAAACGGCGACGGCACTCCATTAGTATGCGCGGAAGTGTTCTCAGCTCGATTGTAGGTGGCATTGTAGCCGAAGAATGTCCTCGTTGCCGCCACTGTCGTCCTCGCCATCGTCGACATCGTGCCGGACTGCGAGATAAGGATTCCACCGCTGACATCCTCCTTCCTCCTTTCCTCCCTGAATTGTCATAAAATAGAATAGTGAGAGAGAGAGAGAGAGTAGGATTGTATTATCTGTAGGCCCGTTTCTTTTTCTTAGGGCCAAAGGTGGAAGAATGCGCGCGAATTTGGAATCCGGCTAGATTTATTTACCTTATGTACTATTTGGATTAGTCTGGTATTGAAAGTTGTTCTCCATCGATAGCTTATGAATTAAAATGCAAGATGAAGAAAACGACGGGTTTAAAGATTATTTTTTTTTTTTTTATCAAAATCAATTTTATCAAAATAAAGTCTATGCTATTAGAGTGACTATAGTCATAAATAAATACTGTCCATTTTGTACGTTTTTTAGCACGAGGTATTCGATTCTGATTGGTTAAAAGAAGAAAAATGTTGTCCAAGGCGAGATTCAATAACAATAATAACAACAGCAGCAGCAATTAGATCTTTTACTGCTATCTATTACGGGTATTTATTGTTGAATAGCGTGACAATTGTCATGGAAAGAGAAACAATGCGCCATAGTGATTTATGATATTTGCAAAGAGCGCCACTGGCATAATAAATCCAAGTGGCGAGTTGTCGAGTAAGTTTGGTCGCAGCGGCATACGGGAAAAATATCCATGTTTCTTAACTTCTCCTCAACTTGAAGAAATGCGAGAGCGTAAAGTTAAAGGATTCTCGCGCCTCTATACATAGTTATATATGTCCTCGTAAGGAGTGGAGGCAGAGAATATGAGAGGAGCTGGATAGAGTAAAGGGAGAGTCGAAGAAAGTGGCGGGCGAGGGAGAGAGAGAGGAGGAGGCGAGTAAGGGAAGGCCCAACCTCCCCGGGAGCGCCGTTATCTCGGCCACGGAGAAAGCGTGATTGCCTTTATGGGGGAAGAAAGGGTCTTTGGCGGTGGCGATAATGTCCCTCGGTTCTGCGCCTCGGTTGCGCTATCAGAAATAAAACACGGCGTGCTCGCGCCCACCGAGGAGGTGGAGAACCGTAGGAGCGAGCGAGGGAGCGAGAGAGACTCGCGCTCCTTACTTTTTGCAACTCGAACAATCTTTATATACACCCAGCCCTCCTACTTGCATCTCGGCAGATACTTCCTTGTGCTTTTTCCAAGATGATTTTTCCCAATGAGTTTGACAACTTTTTTTATTGTCTTTTGTGAGCTGCCAACTTTTTCTCACCGTCTATTTCTGCGAGGCGAATTCGTCTCGTTGGAGGGAGAAATTGGAGGGCAATTTCCCGTACCGTAACCGCTGAAATCCACTCGTTAGAATAATATTTAGCAGGCTGAGCTTTTGTGGAGCGCCTTTATAGTATTGGGAGTAGGAGTATACGTAATAGCATTATTGTCATTAGTTGTTGAAAAATTTTAGCCAAATCTACTTTTTGTTTAGGATATAAAGCGAGGAGGTGGCCTGCGTAAAAACCACGCGCTTTTGCAACTGACGACGTTTTGCACGTCAAATGACGACCAACTCGCTTGGATAATTAATGCCAAAGGAATGATCCAATAGGCTATCATCGGAGTAATAATAAGTTTGAAAAGCGAGCGGATAATCACTGCATTTATCCTAATTAGATGCTCTCTCGGAATATCTCGCTACCAAACTTTCGGCAAACTAAGATCTCGCATTGCCGAGGAGACGGAAGTCGATCCTCGCGCTCCTCGGTGATTAAATGCATCCGCGTAAGGAGCAGCCAGTCGACTGAGTTGTACATCAGCGAGCATAATGTGAGCGACGATGTAATCGGCAAAACCGCCAATTAAACACGAGGGAGTAAATTCGCGCGGGGGCGGTGTTGTCGTGTATAGGCGGATGTAATGCCGGGAGAGTGCTGAGCAAGAGGATTAACGCTCCGAGAGATGCCAAGGCGAGTATGTAGTTGCTCGACATATATATATATATATATATCATATATATATATCATATGACGATGAACGAGGCGAAGTTAATGGGGAAACGAATTTTTGATGGGCATGGCGGTGCGTTTGTGGAAGAGGTGCAAACTTCGATGCTTGTGGTACGTTCGTCGCACGATCCCTTGATGTCGATCATAGGCTCATTGTTTTTACATAATCGTGACATTAGATGTAATCGAGTTATTAATTATCTTTATTGAATAGATGAAGCGTGGGTGAGATTTTAAGAGCAGGCACGAGTGTGCAAAGTGCAGAATGATTTATTAATTTGCAGCTATGTTAATGAAATCGTTATGAAATGTTAATTATCGACTTACCTTAAGATAAATACGTTTCATTCTCATAAATACATATTAAAAACATGACATATCATTTATTTAAATATATAATTTTATTATATTCCTTAATATCAAATATTATCTGTACATTATATGTGTAATTCGTAAGATCTTTTATACCAGCCACTCTTTACGTGTGTGTGTGTGTGTGCGTATATATTTGTAATATTTTATCTAGAATAAGAAGGAAAATATTTTTCCTTCTATAGCAAATTGATATCCGTTTCCAATTTAATATAATCAAAAGCATTTGTCATGAAAAAACATAGATTCTACAAATTATTAGTAAATAATTCATAAATAATGCATTGAAAACAAATTGATATGTTTTTTTTTAAGTTTGTTTTATTGTAATTATTGCACAATATACGCTGTTTAATAACTCTGGCCAACAATATATATATATATATGAAGTTATTAATGTTGATAATCAATCATATGTAAATTAATAAGAAAACCTCGTTGAAATTTAATGAAAATCAATCGAATGAAAATTAAAGTCAGATAAAAATTTATAGAGAACGCAGTGCGAATATGAAATTATAGTTTGAAAATTTTTATAAATTAATTAGAAAATACAGCCCAGCCCAAAGCTCATTAAGGTACTAATTTAAATAAAGCCACATTGATTCGTTTAAAAGAATGTCATTAATATAATGTATTTTTATTTTAAAATTTATTTACAAATATCATTTTATCTTACAAAGGAACGTCACGAGTGACATGTAACAATAAGTTTTCTCTAGTTTGTTAATAATACCAGCCCGCACAGAATTTTCGACTAAGCTAAACTGGACACGTGACAATGTAGTTATATTTTTTTTTTTTTCAATTCTCATCTATGATGTCACATGTAACTGTTCTTTCTTCATAGTCAATTTTCGATTTAAGAAATATGGTTAGCTCGGACAGGATCGCAGTTGCAGTAATGAAGGTTATTCAAAGGTTAATCGAGAGAAAATTTTTTCTCGAATTTCTAATATTTTTGCAGTAAAGATACTTTATATAATTTACAAGTCGAAAAAATTATACGATTTTCTCTTTATTTGAAATTCTACGATTCTTCATTGTAGATCACAGAGCTCAAACTACTTTAAACTATTATTATTATCAATGTTATCTGCTTCAATGTTCAATGCGCTACTTTCGTTCACTTAATCAAAATTAACATTAAAATTATGTTAACACTTTTGTTAAAAATTTTAACATCTTGAAAGTAAATAATTTCATAGATACTCGTGCATCAAACATTACAAAGGTTAATCTATTTATTAAACTTTTCACAATAGAAACAGGAAACAATATAGCAAATAGTAAAAAAATCTACAATTACATTAATAAAAACTCTAAAAAGTCGTAATATTACTGTTCATACGATAATGAAACGAAACTTGTAAATGTCGTAATTATAATCACATAATTATCATACAAATAAGAGAAATTAATATATTTGTTATAATTGTATATTATATTATTCGATTGTATTATTATTTAAGCTGTCTTGACTTATGTTGTATAAATATTATTTCGAAATTAGTTTAAAGCGCAAAAATAATAATTATAACGTAATCAGGTAAGATTATCTCAAATATTCCTAAACTATTATTTAACTAGAAATTAATTTTTCATTGAAGCTTAAGCAGTAACAAGTAGGAACATATTATCCTAAAATATACGTTTTTTTTTAATGCTTAATGAAAAGTTGTGATTAACAAGATCTTTACAATAAACGAAACAGTTTAATAATAATTTCATTCGTGCATCTTAATGTAACTAAATAAGTAGCACGAATTACTCTCATTTTTAATGCAATTTATAATAATGCAATGTAAGGTTGGTTTGAACTGAAACGCCCTATTCCAGAAGCTTGACAAATTATTATAATATTTATATTATTTCCCTATAAATTTTCTTATTCCAAGTCCATCATCGCATTATAGGATAATATATGATTTTGATTGAAATATCTTTTGTTTTTTATTTTTCATCAACATTACCATATTTTAATAAAATTAAAAATCATTATATTTACAATAATTCTTTCGGTCTATAAGATTCATGTCCCATTTGTTATTAAGAATGCATTTGCCTTTCAGTATTTCGTGAATATAATATATATATTACTTTAATTATATTATAATCTTAATAAGAATTGTCATCTTAAGCAGAAGATATGTTTTTAGAAATTAAAGTGACTAGAGATCTTTCTTGACAGCATAATTTTTTATAGCGATATGAAAGATAAACTCCTTAAAGAATTACCGTATTTAAAATAATTCTGTTTAATTGCTTGCTAGCTGTACAGTATAATATCCGCCATTTTTCCATTTAAACTGCGTGATTTAAAGAATTTTTTTTTACGAGAGCTCGATTTAATATTAAAATGTCAGATCTATTTTCTTGAAAGATCTTGTACAATTTGATCGAAATTTTTCTCTCAAAATAAATCTTCAAATAAAATAAGCTCTCGCTCAAATAATTAATAGCATTGAAAAAACTATGCATATCATTATGAAAAACTCAATATCATCGAGGCATTCATTGTCGATGCAATTTTTCGGACATCCCACCTTGCTTCGTATAACCATAAAACTGGTACGCACCATATATATATATGCGTATGTATATAGATATGTGTGTGTGCGCGCGCGCGCGTGTATTTAGATGCGAAAGTAAACTCGGCATTATCACATCTACGTTAGGATTGAGAGGATCGGAGCTTATTTCGCATGGCCACTCATCAAAGGAATAACAAATTTGCGACTGGAAGCGAGAGCTTTTTTCCCGTCCCTTTTTGTAAGCGCATTCTAATGAGAGAAATAAGTCGACTGGCGCATGTGTGGATAGTTTTGAGTAGGCATAATATGTTTTCGTTATCTCATGAAAATTGGACTGGGGCAGGTCGTCCCTTTGTAGGGATTTTGAGTGGCGAGAGGACGAATGCCACATCGATTCACTATCTTTATTTGTACACGGCGCGTACAATTTTCCTTCACAATCAACTCGCCACTTTTCCACATGCGCCAGTCCAATAGGTATTCCTCCCTCATTTCTCTTCCTTGTTCCTTTGACGGGAGGTAAACTGTAATTTTTCCTCGATACCTCGACGCGCGCTCGTTCGCTTGTGAAAAAGCGCAGACGCATTTTTTTGCCCGATGGCCGAAAAATTCTCTCGCCCGTCTCAATATTTTCAATTGCGTGCGTGTATAATTTATTTTTCGATGACGCTCGTGCGCTTGGCGGCTTGCTTCAACCGAAAGAGTATTATTTCCAAAAGGATGAAAGACTTGGAGCTTGATTATTTAGCGAAATTGTGCACAATTATTTACATAATGGGTATACAGAAAAATTTTGGAGATGTAGAATTACATTTACAACGATCGCAAATTTGTTCGCTTGCATGACTATTAACTCAGTACGAAAATAACATTGTCGTATTCAAAGAAAATATCTTTCCAAATTAGCATTCAATTTTTAACCGTAAATCAATAATATATATTAGTGATTGTATCCATTTTGACCATTTTGACGGAGAGACAGACAGACGGATAGGTAGACGGATAGGTAGATAGGTATATAGATAGATAGAGAGAGAGAGAGAGAGAGAGAGAGAGAGAGAGAGAAAAACAGATTACTATTAATTTGAACCCAAGGAAAAAATTATTATAAAATTGAAAGCGTTTAATGCGAGAATTCATTAAACTATCGTTTCCATTATTAATCGCGAAGAATTTATAATGCACATTGATGTAGTTGATCAATTTTATTGTTGCCCGTGAAATTGTAAGTATACGAGGTGTGCCGAACATTCACATGAGCTACTTAAATAATTTGACAATCATATTATCGTATGAGAATGTAAATGAAGAATATTTTTAGTCGTATTATTAGTAAAATATTATTAGTCGTCAAAGTGCCTATAAATTCTTGAGGTGGGTTTGGGTGAGGTTAAATGAAACTAAATGCAATGCATAGATTAAGGGATAGCTTGGCTTACTGAACGCTCGCGACAGATGAGGGCCGAGTGGTCGGTCTGGTTAAGCTTTTAGCCTCGAGGAGACCATCGTCTTTGAAATTTCGGCCATTTAGAGCATCGCTTCCATTATTCGACGTGGACACGGTCGTGGAAGTGCTTAAATTCGTGGCGGTTACCTGTATGGGAATGGGCGACAAAATGGGCGGCATTTGTACAGCGTTGTGCCACCAGTCGGTCGTCGTCGACGACGTCCAACTGGACACCAGGTTCCCCCGGAAGTTCAAATCCGGAAGAACCGGGAGCGGCCTTCATATGACGTGGCACCTTGGTGAGTTGGTCGCGTTTCCTGTTAAGCTCTGCACCGAGAAGTTGCTTATATTACTGATGCCGTTGCTATTATTCGTTTGCTGTTTTGGGGATGGGGAGGTGATGGCTGCGGTTGAGGTTAGCACGAGTTGGGGTTTCGACTCGATCTTCTCCACGACAATTGGAGACGACGAGGATGTGGTTGAATATCGATCCTGAGACTTCTCATCGTCTTGAGTTGGCTGCTGATGCCGCTCGATGCAGCTCGTCTCGTAAGAGTCCTCGTTAAACCGCCGATAATCCTTAGAATCTTTGCCTTCGAGACTGAAGCGATCGTCCTCTGGTCGGGCTGGACTGGGGAAAGGTCGATCCTCCGGCTTACCAGGGAGAAAACCTGGCCTTTTGAGATCCTTGGATGGGCTTGGGCATCCGCAGTTCACCTGTGCAAAAGCAAACGTTCTTGGGCCTCTTGAAACTAAAACTCCCGAATGCAATCTAATAAGTTTGCACGATATTTTTCAATTGCAAGTCCAAGAGATCTTACTACTTGATAGTTTTTACTCGGCAAATTTCACACAAATTGCTTGCACTATCGAATACTCTAATAATTTCTCATACGTATATATTTCTCGAAATAATTGCTCGCGAAGATATATAATATGAAGCTTGGAATGATCAAGTTGTAAGCAGCGTTCTTAAAGTGATTATCCTCAACAATTGTTGGCGCAATGCAAATATTTCTAAGCGTAAATAAGAGCTTGGCTCTGGCATATCAATTGCCCGGTCAGTGGACGCCAGCGTACCTGCAGACAATTTGGGGTGGTGAGGCCAGGCCAAGCCATGCTCTGGTGTCCGGAATAAAAAGTGCCACCCGAGCCGTAGATCGCTTGGAAAGCCAAGTCCGCGGCCAACTTGCCACCGGTGAAATCGTCGCCAATCTTGTGCTGAATCGGGTAGAGTGGATAGGGAAATGGGGGAAAGAACCTGGGGATTTTGAGGTCGTCGGTGTGGCCAATAAGCGGATGGTTGATACCTGGTGGGCCCAGGGGTGGGAGGAGCCCTCGTGATATCGTGCCGAGGTGGCTGTGATGGTCGTTGGGTGGCATAGTTATGGGCGCGAGCGTGAATCCAAATTTGTTTTCCTTCTTAATGACGGACTTGGGTTTCCGACGCGGGCGATACTTGTAGTCGGGGTGCTCCTTCATGTGTAACGCCCTGGAACGTAAAGAATAGGGGCGACGCGTGCCCGATGATGATGTTGGATTGAAAGTGGGATCGCGCATGACTATATCTACGGCTACGAGGGATGAATGAGTTGAAATTGAATACCGAAAGGGTTTCGATGCTGCCGCGTAAAATTAAGCTTAAGCTTTAATGTCCAGTCCATGTTAATCGAATGGACAAATTTTCATTGCCCCACTCTCAATACAATTAACGATAGCTAAGATATTTGCTGTATTTTAAGATTAGCGGGCTAAGCAAATGGAATTTCAATATATTACAATTTAATACGATTAATGATTGCAAGAGACTCACTGTTTTGCAAAATCCGTAATTTTAAAAGTCCATACGTTCTTCATGTACACACACATATATATGCATATATACGTGTACGTGTACGTGACAATATATTATCTTAAAAATACCTTTATGATTTTTATTACTATTAATGTTAAATATTAAACTTTGTAAATAAAGTTTCTCGTTATTATAAAGTAATATTATTAATTATTTGAAGCTTATTGCATTTGTACAATATGTGCTGCGCGAATTTAAATGAATATTGAATGCTTTTTCACAATAAAATCGATTCTTTATTCTATATTTGAATATACTTTCTCATCTATAATATAATGATAATAAAACATTAAGTGTGTTCTCTCGTTCCTTAATATTATCAATATAATATGATGTGAATATGATTATCAATATAATATGATATGACAATGAATTATAACGAGTTTGTTTTTTTGTACAATTTCGAAAAGTAGCGTATTCTCATTGATAAATACTATTTGATTCTCGATAGCTAAATAATTAAGAACAATGAGCATAATATCGATTATTACTTTTATCCTGAAAACTATGCTGGAGTGAATATTCAATAATAATTTTAATAAATTTACTAATCATTATTGTAGATCTTTTATTAAAAGCATTATCGAATGTTTATTTTCTATGAACATCGTATTCATAAATAAAGTCTTTACTCCTTCGAGTGAAAGAATTTATGTGAGAATTTAGTATTTCTTTCATAAGGGTTGCGGAGTAAGTTGGCTTTTTATCTTCGAATAAATAGCATTACTCTTTACCTAAAGCTCACAACAGCTGAAATTGTCTCGAGAGTATACAGAACAGATAACATGCTTCTCTTTTTATTTCTGTTTAACTTTACTGGATAAAAAGTGTATAATTCACGTGATGTGCATTCATACGATTCCCCCTCTTGCCTCCCCTTTCCAGGCCTCGCTTACACGTACGCACACACGGTAAGTTGTTACGGTACAACGTCGAGATTACCCGGTTTCCGAGAAATTTCACATTATGCCTTATTCTTACTTTTTCAAGTGATATTACCTTATCGCTGCGCAGGTATGCACACGTATATATACGTGTTATCGCGGATTTTCGTTCGTAAGTCTAAGGATCCCAGTCTCTCTCCCTCTTTTTTTTTCTTTTAAAGTCTCTATATATATGTATATAAATATATGTGAAGCAAGAAAAAAAAATATAGAGAGGTGGTCGAAAGGAAAACAAATGCGGCCCGAATGCACTTGGGCTTATCGTAGCTGTTGGTAATAATCAGCGTATCAGTTGCGATATGATGGGAAGGATAGTCGTTGATGTGGCTAAGCGCTTACGTAAACAGCTTTTGATTTGAGCGTCGAGCACTGAAAATATCTTTGGCTATACTTGGGTGATATTGACCTTGAATATTCGATTGATAGAGATTTTTATATATCCAAGATATTTTAATCCTTGCAATGAGACTTAATGAGAATATTTGCGAGACGTGTTGGCTGTAAATTATTCTAAGCTGAAATGTTGCAATTTTTAGAATTTATAGAGCAAAATCAATCGTTTTCTTATCTAATCGTTATTATTGGAGTATACATTTATACAATATATGATTAAATCTATAATGTAAAAGACTTTCATTCTCTTCAATTTCCTCCTCATGCAAGTAACGCAAGTCTTAGATCTTTCTGTCATATATTGTTTCAATGGTATGTTACTTTGAAGAGTACTTAAAAATGAAATATCTGAGTCACTTATGCAATACCTTCGGGAAATAGTGCTTAATATTCGATATCTCCTCTAACATACAACACTTTGTATTTATTTACTAATTTAAGAATGTTTAATTAAAATCAATAACTTAATTGTTATTATATTAGTCGTTATTGTTTTATTTTATAGTTTTTTTTTTAATTATGCTTTACAATTCCAATCAATTAAGCGGCATTATGCAAATAATTTTAATAGATAAAAATATCTATACAAATATATGTGCGTGTGTGTATGTATCGTAATTTTGCATTATTTCAAACGCAAAAAATCATTTCACTTGATTAAAGTGATTAAAAAGATCATGATTATGTCGGTTTTATAATTTTGTGAATTTACTGATAATTAAATTAAACTGAAATAATAATGAAATTCGGATTTTTTTATATGTTTTATTATTTTTATACGTTGTTACGTAATTAGATGGACATCATTTATTGTAAAATTCATAGAGAATTTAGTCGATCATATCTTACACTTACTTATCGATATCTTGATCCATCGGTTTGATTTATACAGGATTTGAATTTATTTCTGGTTATTTAATATCACTGCCCTCTTAAATGTCAAGGCAATAAAATAAATTGTACTAAAGGAAGAAATTCAAAATTCAAAACTCACAATATATCCTGAAATCTCTCGGTTATTAGAGTGTAAACATTTTTCATGGTAATAATAGCAAGAAAAGAGTATTTCAAGTTTTATAATTGCATTGACAGTTTGTCTTTGCGTATTGTACTTTGTAAATTAAAATCAATAATTTTCTCAATTTTTTTTTTAATGTTGTTTTAATATAATTTTTAATAATTATAATTTTTATTTTATCGTTAAAACAAACGATCTGATGATTTTCAGAGAATAGGATAGACACTTAGATAGACACAGTAATATTTATAACGAGACAGAGAGTATTCAGTTGTGGGGTTAATTAATTGAAAATTTCCATCAATTACGTAATCATAATTAATAGTTTCCTCAGAAAGTTGTTAGAACTTGAAATTTGTGGAGAAAATGACAATGATACCCATATTTGATAAACGGTCTGCATTTTTTAAGATAACCTGAATTACAGTAGTCATTTATCATCAATATAAAAGATAAAGATAAACGAAATCATACACTTTATTCGAAAGTGTTTATTAATGTATTAGACGCTAAAATAGATGCCTCGATATCTGGGAAAATGTGGCGTTGGGAAGGGAAAAGATAGGTAACGGTTTCGCTCAATTTACATTGAATGCTAATGGAATTGCACCTTCATACTTAAATGTGGCATCCTCCACACCATTGTAGATCCAAGCCACCAAGCCGAAGAAAGTTTTCCTTAAATTCTGCAGCGTCTCTTTTTGCATAATGTTTATTAGGCTCGGGGGTCTGGTACGCCAACAAAATCTTATAATACAGATGTTTGATGAGAGGTGGGCCGAAGGAAGCGCAAACCCAAGCTTAACCTCGTTTATTCGCTCGGTTTTATTGGTCGAAGGAGGTACACGAGGCCAAAAAGCACGCGCAAAGCTTTGTCTCCATTCTATTCTCTTTATCGCCCGAGGGAAAGAAAGCGCGCGCGCAAAGAAAGGAAAAAATGAAGCGGCACACCATCTCGTATTCAAATACACACAACGATACACGATCGCTTGCACAAGGAAGGCGTTTGTAGCGACAGCACACGCACATAATAGAGCATTATGCCCGCGAGATATCAAGCTCTCGTTCACTCCCAAATACATATAGTTGCGCGCTCTCTCACCTCCGGCGGCGTTTTGTGTGCTCAAGATATTCACAACAAATAGCGAGATGCCCCATCAACTCTACGCGGAGGACTGAGAGAGAGAGAGAGAGACTGGGGGGGAGTGGGGGTGCGAGCGATAAAAAAGACTCTTCACCACTTCATCGTCGCCAACGTGGACATGTGTGCGGGTTTTACGGGGTCCGCCTGTGATCGTTTAATTTTTCCACATCTTAACGTATTTTTGTTTTACAAGTGAGCGTCACTTACAATTGCCCTTATCAGAGACAGTGGACTTTTTGTTGGGATTAGAGTACACGCATGTGGATCTCCTTTATATCTAAAATATTATCGCACTGTTGATCAATCTATTGAATAATCCTCGATACATTCGATCAATGAAATATTTTGTTAATGTGTCTGTATGTTAAGTGGACAGTTTAAGGTCAGACGGCTTCTTAGCTACTTGAGATACTTTAACATAAAATACTATATTTTCCGGTAAATTGTTAGGTTACTTCTCGTAGAGGAATGCCTTATTACTTTCGACTATTTTCATCTGCCTTGTTTATTGCATTTCGAATGCATTTCTATTTACGAAATGCTTGCCACGAAAAGCAATTCCATACGACATTGAATAACAGTTTTAATTAATCGTCGCGCCTATAAACGAGCTACCACAGCTTTATCATCTTAAACTAATCAATGGATTAAAAATTTAACATTCGACCGGAGCTTTCTCCCACATCGTACGTTAAATCATACTTCTCACTAATCTACCAACGTTCCACGCACATCAGGCGACAAGAACAGCATGAACGTTAAAAGGTAAACTTTCCGAAAAACAAAAAAAAACAAAAAAAAATCAAAGCATCGTTATGAGCCAGGTACGAGCCACCCTCTCCTCCCACCTCCCCCCCCTCTC
>JAPYYT010002990.1:0-18321 GCA_030522565.1 Ceratosolen corneri | reverse complement strand
ATATATATAATGATAGAATCAAAATGGATGTATACATACAATATTAACATATATGAAGATTTTTGGTGTATTCAAAGAATGTCATATTAATTATATTCTATTTTTTAATATTATATTATATATAATATATAATATATTATAATTTTGATAAACTAATTAAATATATATAAATATAATGTTTTACTAAAATATATTTAAATTAATACTATAATAAAAGTGATTATATTAACACATATGTACTTATATCCAATAATATATATATATATTGTTTCTACTCATTTGTTATACTTCTTTGTTAAGATGTAACAAGTAGTTTGGTTAATAGTAAAATTTAAAAACTATACGTATTACAAAAAGAATATATAGTATATTACTAATGAAATATAATTTAAAAAAACAGAATTTAAAAATAAATAATGTTGTATGTATACATTTATTTTGTAATATTATATATATTTATTTTGTATTTAATATATTTATTTTGTAATATAATATTATTACATAATAAATAAATATATAATAACTTATTTTTAATTTATATTATATATTGAATAGTATAATATATATATTAATATATGTTTATTTAATAAATTTATTATATATTACAAATTTACTATATTTTATTTCATTATTATTATGGATGTTGTTGTTATTGTTATTTGTTATTATTATTATTTATAATATAATATTACTATGATATACTGATTAATGTTATATGTTAATACTGTATGTATTGTTATTGTAATATTATATAATATTTATATATTTAGGTATATACATTTATATTCCTATATATAATCATACTGGTTGATTAACTGATATTTGTTTTTTTTTCATTTACAAGTATAATTGAGGCCTAATTTTGAAAAAAAAATCGTTCATATTTTCATTATTAAGGACAATAATATTTAGAATGGACAAAACAATATACTCACGTGCATTTTTCCCAATGAACGTACTGTTCAAATGGATATAGATTTAATAATGCGAGCACTTCTCCTCTCGTATTATTTGCCCAAAATGGTGCAACAACTTCTTCTTTAACGGGGCAAGCATTTCTAAAAGATACAAGTTTGTAGAAGTTATTAGAAGCTAAGCTAAAATTAAACGCAAGGCATACATTGGGCTTGGCCATATTAATCAAAAGAGCTTTTAGCAACTATAAGCTCATAATTATCTCTAATCCTTGTAATGTCTGGATTATTAAGCAACTCCTTTATAGAAACACTGGGGGAAATGAACAAGCCAAGCGTCAAGCTTGCATTACTCACATTCCGCGAACTTTTAAAACTGGTGTATCATGCTTATCCTTAGCAGCGACATCCTGAAACAGTTGTCCACTCGTGGTATTTGTCATCTCGGGTTTTACCGAATCCGGGGGCCTGTATTGTGGTCTCGGTCTGAACTGCTGTTGCTCGTGTTGTTGATGCTGCGACTCGTTAATCTTCTCATTGTGCTGCGACTTCAGATCATAATCATCGACAGCAATTTTACCATCGCTCGTTCTCTCGGTCGAGCTAGACGTAGCGGCCGCGGTAGAAATTTCTACGTCCAAACCTTCGTTCTGGGATTTGGAGATCGCATCTGGCGAAAGCTCCGGCACCTCCGTAAGTTCCACCACTTCGACGTCCATCCGGTCAATCTGCCCGGGAATTTCATTGATACTGAGATTCTGAATCTTCGCTATTTCGGCAAGACTAACTGCTGCTAATTTTGTTGTCGAGCTTGCATCATCCTCGCGTCCCTTGATCGTCGTCGACTGCGGCAGATGCGTCGACAATTCCACAGGAATGATCTTCGTCCTGTGCGAGCTTTTGCCGACGCTCGGCCTCGCCGTACTCGAAGCAGCAGAATCATCAGATGACTTGGCGAGAACCGAGTCCGTCGCTGTGCCGGCAGTCGGGGTCTCGTTTGGATGTAAGCGATATCCTGTTGGGTTCTCGTTGGATCTTGGCTTGTCGAGTTTATTGGACGTGCCGCTGCTCATGGAACGGGCCAGGTATTCACGATTCGCCGATCTTCTTTCCACCTCGCTTGACTTCCTTCCATCAAATTCATAATCGACCTCGAAATGAAATTGCTCGAAGAGCGAGCTACGAAAAGCCACGAAAATGTAATCAATGAGATAATTAGCAAATGAAACAGTAAATTAAACAGCAATAAAATATAATCGCTCCTGACGATTATGCGCGTATGGGGCCTTACGTCTACTATCATTTATGTTATAATAGCAGCATATAGAATTCAGTCTCTTTAAATTTCATTCTCGAGTGCTGTAATTGGACTACTAAATAAACCGCTGGATTTTATACCTTTCATCGTTCGAATAAAGATGATTATGGTCATCCTCCAATTCTAACTCAACGTCATTTTTCTCCAGTTCGGTCTTTAAGATGCTAATGTGCTTTTCATCCCCGTACATGCGCCTCATCAAGCCTTGGTTTTCCTGCACGAATTTGCGAACTGCTTGCCTATAAATCGATACATTGTATTATCGCAACTATGACAAATACCTCGAAGAATAAAACGCCCATTAAAACTGAACTAGTAATCGTGTCAACGAGCAAAGCTCGTTTGCTGCTCGTGTTACGCATGCCGCTAAAGTCGCTTACGACTAGTGGATTCTCATTTACGCCCGTTGTATTTGCAAACCCAATTCGCATCTTACGAATTAAAGCAATAGATGGCGATGCTCGAAACAACAAATCCTTCCCGTAAAATGAAGCACGTAAAATACAGCTCACCATGGATATGCGTTGCCGGCAATGGTGCACCAGTTCTCCCGTCGGAAATCGCAGGGCAAACTGTGGAAACGCATCCGACCTAAACGCGAATATGGCTTACCACAAGCCGAGGAGGCGTCGTAGCCAAAACTGCTTGGACCACCTTTGGTTACTGCCTCAGCTCTGTTAGGCAGCCCCAGACTCAGCACCTTTACAGAAGTCAGGAGTTAATGATTGGTATGGTGGCTTGGGCTTCCTTGAGGGAGATGTCGGGGTTCAAAAAAGTTTAACAAGCTTGTTTGTACGATTTAAGAATATAAAGTAGTATTGTGTCGAGTTTTGTTTCAATTTGTTTCACACATGAGGCTGATTGATGATGATTCTCCGCCTAATATCGAAAGGCTTTATATTGTGACGCGCGCAGACAACAAAAGATCTCGAGCTACGATGTTTTATCTTAAAATAATAATATAATAATAATGTTGCCGTGGCAGCATGCATAAGTCATTCGAACATCGTGAGCTTAAAAGGAAATGTGTTGGTAATTGGAAAAGCTGGAGTGCTTATGTGCAAAAATATTTTATAGATATTTGTACTTTGATGAAGGATGAATGCTTGAAAGCCTTTCAAACTTACTTTAAAACTTGAAGTTTTGCGAGTGCGCGTGTCTACGTTCCTTATAAATACTGTAGTTGATAAAGATATTTCAACTTTATATAAATTTCGTTAATTACTTAATGCTTAAATGCACTACGATTCCTTAATGTTAATTAAAAATTATAAATTACTTTACATCTTTTTTTCTCAGAAAATCAAAATATCCTCATTCATCTTATTATCTATTGAAATAGATTTTTTTGTGTTGTATATATATATATTGTATAAAAATAATTTATAAATAATATTAAATTTGAAATCAAGAATATTATATTTTTAGAAATTTCTATCAAATTTTTTTCTTTAAAAAATTCTTTATATTACGTGCTTTCAAAATCATAATGAATTCATCATCATAGACTTAAATAGTATGTATTAAGGTCAAACTGTTAAGTAAAATTTTCTATTTTCGCATAATAAATCACTTTCACCTGAAACAAATATTCTTCACATTCTCTTTTATTTTGATGTTGCTTTGCCGAGGGAACGAAAGATTGTATTGTCATGTATACATTTGTATCTTAAAATGATTAATGTCTAATAAATTCTCTGTTCGTTAGAATAATTACTTAAAAAATACCTTGATAAGTTTAAATAAAATTAAAAAATCAATGTAAGCGTTTAATTAAATCGTCGAGTTTACAGATAAATTTTCATCGATCTCGGATCCGACATTGCAAGCTTTAAAATTATCATTGCGCATGTCCAGCACGATCCCGTTCTATACAAAACAAAAATAAAAAGTGAATTTAACGCTTGAGAAATTGCAACTTACAAACGAATGTTTTCGAGACGATGCAACCGTTAAAGCAATCGATGAAATTACATCTCACGTGCCTTATGTAAAAGAACGGATTATAGTAATAAAACAAAACATATATTATTTTCTTCCGACTGACAAACATTTTTTGCTCAGCTTCAAAGTTAGATGTTTATCAATACGCGCACATCCCGTTACGCCGATTTCTCCAATCTCGTTGCTGTTGTCAACGACGATCGTCTTCAAGCTTTTTATCAGAAGACATTATCATACATTCAAGTGATTGGTACAAATGTCGGTAATGCTATTATCTCGTGTGGTTAAAGCGCTGAATCATAAAAGCGTCGCACCTGCTGGTTCGAAAATTCTTCTGCTCTTTCAATTTAATCTAATATAGCCTGTCAACACTGTTGTTTTCACAACTGTAAGATGCAAAAAAAGCACGATGGCGAAACGAAATTATTACTTCAGAAAATTTACGTGTTCAATTGAATATTTAAATGTACTTTTCAAAAAACTAGTAACTCTTGAGAACAGTAAAACTTTCTTAAGTGCTGAATTTTACTTAAAATGCAGGTTTAAAGATTCTATATTATAATCGCCCTCGTCGTCGTCGTCGTCGTCGTCATCGCTATTCTCATTATTAACTCAATTATTAATATAAATTTGCAGTCGTATCTTAATAAAATATGTAAAAATCCATTGTATGCCAATTTTGCAAGCAATTTTTATAGCTTTTGCAATGATTTTAATATGAGATAGCGTTCTTGAGCGTTGAATAAGCGAAAAAATATCAAATTCTGAAAATTCGGAGCAATATTTAGTAGTCCCTGCCAACGAAATTCAATATCTCAATACAAATACGAACGTGACGCATTAACAATAATCACGAGATGACGCTCAAACTCGCAAAAACATGTTTCGAGTACTTCACGAGTCAAGTACTCCTCGGCCGGCCAGTCTGGCTGACTTAGCACTTACCGCGCGAAACGGTCACACCCTTTCCCTGGCAATCAAAATCGCACGCAAAAAGCAAGAGCCAAGAGCAACAACTTATCGCATCACTGAGCAAACAAACTGAACATTTCACCAAAAGATCGGCAATTATATCACTTTTGATTTCGTATGGACAGAGGCACGTATAACGATACAGCAGAGGCGGCGCCGATGACAGAGCTCGTTGCCCCGGTGCCTGCTCAACACCGCGGACTCCACGGAAACTTAATTATAATCAAGACGAATTACCAGAAGGAAGGCAAGCGCGAGCTCAGAGCCCATAATGTCATTGGCACGATCGACCGGGAAGGTGACCGTCCTCGGAGCTGTCGAGCGCCGGCCTGACGGCAGCGGAGGCCTCCGACGAGGCTGAGCCCGATCCTTAACAACCGAAGGACAAGGAGCCACCGGCTGAGAGGAGTCGATTTCACTGGCTAACCGGCGAGCCTCCCTGCGCCTCCTCTCCTTCCTCCTCCGTCATCCACCCCCCCACCCCCGGTGCTCTTATTAGCCAGGAGTTTCACCGTCCGCTGCAGCGACAGACACGCGCCTAGCGCGCTTTCGTTTCGGGAACCGCAACCGCGAGGCTACTGCTCTTGCCGCCGCTGGCGTCCAAAGGAGAACGGTCCCGCGATCCTGAGTAGGTCACACGGCGATTTACCGTTAGTCTAGCCGATAAGTATGTCAACGGGCCAGCTGACCCCGCCTCTGCCGCGGCCAGCGAGGCGAGGATCGGCGCGATTTCCTGGCAGGGCTGGGGGATTCGCCGAGCCTCGGCCCTATCACGAGCTTGCAGATACAGGTGTCTGCTGATAAGCCGAGTTTGGATTTTCGAGGACAGCCGGATGCCGCGACGCTGGTGTAAGATGAGCCAGGCTTTTTTTAGGCGCTTTTTTTGCCATTGAAAAGCGAGATTTCGTATGGTCGGTCGGCGTTTAATTATCGTGTCGCTGTAGGTTTGGTTAGCCCCTGGTGCAAGTTGAGGACGAAGTCGGCGACAATAAGCGATAGCTCGGATGTTAGATTCCGGTGGTAGAAGCGTGCGCCAACTCTATCAGACATTTTCATTTTTACTTGGAATGAGCTTGAAGACTCGTTCGTCCCTTTATATCGTCGAATGAGGCGATTTGGCAAACGAGCTTATGACACTTGATAATGAAAAGTTGAAGCTTACCGTGCACGACGAATTATTGTTTGTGTTGCGGAGCAACTGCATTGGGAGTGACGTGTGCTTTAAATTTATTATGCTTATAGAACTTTTGCTGAGTTTATTTGCATGTGCAGTTGTAAGAAATAATTTATTGAGAGTATTTCAATGATTTGAAATTCGTTTAACGTTCCGTATTTAAGGTATCATTGCACATTATCTGTGGGTATGTGTGGGTATTTTGCCTTCTTATTTTTCGTAAAACGATGAGCCGTTTTTGAGATCTATATTTGTTAAAAATGCTGCTACACGTGTATCGAACAAAAAGAGTACATTTCTTATTAATATAAATACTTTATAAAAGTTCAATATTTATAGGGAATTAATATAGGAATTGTGTGTTTAATTATACTTTTTAATAATGAAATAGCATTGTATAATGAAATAAAAGAAATAGAAGGATTTCGTTTTTTTATTAATTTCACGTGTAGTTTATTTACATATTTTATATATTTTGTATGTGCATGTGTGTATGTGTGTGATTTTTTAAATATGCAAAAATACATGACTTATACATAAATGTTCTTTTAAAAAAGAGTAAAAACACTATAAATCTTTGAAACGTTAAAATAAGTTCCCATGCGTGATAAATTTTAATTCTGATTATTTATTAAAAGAATACCAATAAGTAGTTATCCTTATTATTATTTCTAAGTAATTATTTTGTAAGTATTATGCAAATTTTAGATAAGTTCATCTAGATTATTAAGAAACTTTTATATGGCAGTTACATAACCCTACTACTTACAGAAATAATTATAAATAGAATATAAATAATATACCACCTTCTACATCCGATATCAAAAAGTTGAACCATAAGTAAAGTATAGTAAAAGCATTGACTAATTAAAGCATAAAATTTTTCATTTTTTTTTCTCCTCAAAAACTGTACGATTTACTTCAGTCGCAAAAATCCAATGAAATGCCACTGCAAATCACTCTCATAAGCTACGTAATATACAAAGGGCTTATTTGAGATTCTTGTTCTTTTACAAAATTATTACAAACCAAAGAGCTCATTAATATCATGAGATAGTCGTAGAAGCTGTATAAAAGTTTTTCACTATCATTTATTTTTAATTTTTTGACCCAATTTCATATTCAATATTTTACCATCAATTTCGGTCATAATCAATCAAATAAGTCAATAGGCCTCAATAAATATGATAAATCAGTTATTCAGTCCAAAGTCAGTTCGATAAACGTTTTAATGGTTTCTATATTAGCTGTCCACGGATTGAGCATCCCTTAATCTTGGGGTGTGTTATTCAACATATCGATTACATGTGTTTTGGATAATTAAGTAGTCATGTTTAATATTTCACATACGCGACACTGTAAGAAGCTAGTTTATGAAAATCAAAAATTAAATATAAGTTATGATATAATTTCGTTATGAATATATGTAATTTCAAATATTACTTCCCTACATTATTCGGCGCCGTATAGACTCTGTTTGAATTGATTTTCGAACGAATAAATATGCAAAATCAGTCAAATTTATGTTAAAACTATGAACAACAAAAATACCATTAACACCACGTAAGTTAAATTAAACATGTTAAAATTTTAACATTTACATTTATATATATTTTAGTATACAGTTTTAGTGAAAAGCTTTTTTATTGAAAATTCTTGTTTATAAAGACTCATAATATTGATATTTTTAAATTATTGTGCATATAAATGATTTCTATAAATGTTATTGCTCTTGTGGGAATATAAGCCTGATATAACATTTATTTTCTTTTCTTTTCATCAGATTTAAGGCTCTGTCTGACCTCTGATTTGGCGATAAAACCTATTACTAATACTTTTATCATGAGTGGCCTAGTCATGCAATTACTTAGAGCAGAAATTCACTCTTAATCAATAAATAAGCAGCAAATGCAGATTTGTAGGAATACCAATTCAAATGTCGTACAGTCGCGAATTAATAATCAAATTCGCTCAACCAGCACAGTCAGTAACAGATCACGACGTCGTAGTAGTACGCTCATTTGGGGCATGCGCAGTAGATGTTTAGTTTCTATTATCTGTTCCAGATGCGCGCAATTTCAATATGAAGTAGTGACGATGCGATGCATTAATTGAAAAAATAATCATAAAATGAGCAATGTCAAACTCCGCAATAGTATACCTATTATTCCAAGCTCTATATTTAAATTAATATCTTAAAAATGTGTATTCTTTATTCAAAGTTTCTCGATTAAAATTATATTGATGTCAATTATTTGAATATATTTATTATATTCACATTTTTCTGTTTCTTATGGTTCATCCGAACCTTAAAATCATCGGTATTTTTTTTATTTATGATTAAACATACATTAATCACAGTGTTTTTTATTGTAAATAATCTAACAAAAGTAAATCTTTTCTTTAGGCAAATAAGGTGGCGTTATGGTATTTCTTCAAATTCCGTTTCACTGCATTTCATTGCATGTCAATAATCTTACGCATTCATTGCACGCTTTTTACGTTATCTGTACCAATCGCACATATTAAACTTCTATTGAAATAGTTGTTCAGGTAAAATTTTCACCACTTTTGCCTATCTTTGAAAAAGTTTTTTCATTAATCTTTGTCTTCAATTTTTCCAGCAGTATTAATTA
Organism: Ceratosolen corneri; assembly: GCA_030522565.1. Taxonomy (NCBI): domain Eukaryota; kingdom Metazoa; phylum Arthropoda; class Insecta; order Hymenoptera; family Agaonidae; genus Ceratosolen; species Ceratosolen corneri. The sequence continues at coordinate 9,363 of JAPYYT010002990.1, read as the reverse complement.
TTTGTATGTTTAGCAGAATTAAAAATGATGAAATCTGAGAATAATGTTCAGAAAGTAGTTCTAAGCTATCATCATTGTCTGCTTCGCCAAGGAGATGTAAATCTTTTGCATGGACCTTATTGGTTAAACGATACGATTATAGGATTTTATTTTGAATACCTGGAACATAAGTATGAAGATTTAATATCTAAATTCCTGTTCATATGCCCAGAATTAACGCAACTATTAAAAGTTACTGCTTGGAATGTATACTATGCCTTACTCGATCCAATTGAAGCAAAGGAAAAGGAATTTATTTTTTTCCCCGTGAATGATTGTAGCAGTCTGGACATGCCAGGGGGTACGCACTGGAGCTTATTGGTCTTTTCAAAAGCCGAAAAAACCTGCTTTTATTTTGATTCATCAAGAGGTTTGAATAGCTTGATTGCAAAGGATTTGTCAAGAGATATTATGCATTATTTGTTGGGTAATAGCAATGGAAGTTTTATTGAAATTGATTGTCCTCAGCAAGATAATTCGTACGATTGTGGTTTATTTGTGCTTTGTTATACAGATATTATTGTAGAACACATTCTTAAAGCATCTAAAGTTCATGGATGTAATTGTGATATTATTAAAACTATGGTTTTTGATAAGCGGAAATCTCTAATAAATTTAATATACAAATTAAAAGAATTTAAAGAATGAAAAATATTTATTATTATATAAATTGATTGGTATTTTTAAGTTCATAAATTAGAATTTTTTATAAATTGTGAATAAAATTATATATCACTGTAATAATAATAAAGTAATAATGTTTAAAATATAAAAATACTATAAATTGTGCTCGAATATTACAGCAGTATGAGAATTCATTTTCTCGTATTATTAATAAATTTTTATTTTTAAACGTATACTGCAATATTTAACACATTATTGTTTTAAAACAATGCTCCATCATACTTTTATTGACAGTATTATGTAGATTAATAAATTTATTGTTTTGAATAATAAAAATAAAACAGTAATAACAAAAGGCTTATTATGACAATTCTCTTATTATTCAGTTCTAAAATTACATAGAAATTTTTTTCTCGTCGCATATTATCGCATAAAATATTATTAATTAATAACGGTATTGAAAAATTTAAAATTAATTTTCATAAAATTTCACTCATTTCAACATTTTAATCATTGATATAACACGGGTTGCTATGGAAATCGGAAATATTCGGAAAGATCAGTTGATAATGCAGAGATCTTGAAAAAGGCTGTAAGTGGAGAAAATCGACATAATTTAAGTTGGTAAGTCAAAGTCACCAATAAGTAGTCTTTCACACTAGCAGTGAATTCTCATTCGCGGTAGATTACAAGCCTCATATATTTTTATATTTACGTTTTTTCTGGTAATCATATTATTATCACACAGTACCACATTTTAACATATGATTATTGCAAAGTACCATCAGGTCTTTATTAAAAATCCGGACTACAATGGTATGCACAGTTCATTTGGAAAAAAATTTATTTCAAAATTTCAACATAGAAGACAACTTTCACATTGTCGGATTAATTTTAGGCCAGGTTAGAATTACAATTAGTATTTATTAATTAACTCATCCTTTGGAGCAACTGTTACACTAGCTGCCTTGAATCTTATTTATGATTCACAATTGTCTGTATTATGAGCCAAAACTCCGATAATACATTGATAACCGTCATGAATTTCTTTATACCATACGTTAAAACAAGAATAACAGTAAAAATGATTATTTATGTCTATATACTTTTTCCATATTATTTTATATTATAGAGAAGAAATAATTTTTTATTTAAAAGGATATTTTTAAAAAATGATTGACTTATATTATGAAAAAATTATAATAGGATATGATATTTTATATATTACAGAAATATCCAACATTTAAATTGGCATTGTATTTTTACTGTTATTTTCATTTTATAATGAATTAAATTTAATATAAAAATTGCATTAGAGAAGACTTATACATTTTATAATTTTCAGAGATATTCCAATCATGCTTATATATTCCATTTGGCAAGAATACAGCATCATGTGGATTTTTCTAAATCAGATCCAAATGAATTTAAAGACAAAGTATTGGCCTCAATTAATGATATAGACGATGTGATAATAGCTAATCATTCAAAGGATGTATGTTTAATTTAATAATAGTAATTTATTTTATAATATAACTTTATATTGACTTGTCACCAAATTATAACTCTTTGTCATTTGAAGGTAACTATGGCCTTGCCAGGTGGATTATGTGTTTTAGGAATATTCATTCCTATCATATCGGGTCTATCAGGTCCTGAATGCTCTGCAATGGAAGAAACATATAAATATAAATTGATATCGGTTTTAAAGAATATACATACAAATTTTTATTCCAATGAGAATCTGTATGGCTCCGTGAATCATGAGTTTCTAATATTAAGCCATAACTACCAAATAGACGAGTAAACTTTATTTAATTATGCAAATTTGCATTACTGATCTTTACATTAAATAAAAATTAATTATAGATATATTTGTCAATCAATTGATATAAATAAAGAGATTTTCTATCCAACTGATTTGGAATTTCTAGATGAAAGTATAAAATGGTGTCACCTAGAAACTATAATTGATCTGGATCATTTATTACCAGTTTCCCATTCTTCGAACGATTTCAGGACATTATTCAAGGTTTTCATTTACTTGAAATTTAGCTCTAATCTTAAAAAGTAATTATTTTTTTCTAAGAAGCATATATTGTGTGTTTAAGGATACTGTAGATAAACTTAATATATTCCTGGATTCTGCTATTATAGTTATTGATGGTCAATCGAGACCAGACACAAGTTTAATAGGATCAATTGGCAATGAAAATCAGAATGAAAAAGACAAAAATGAAGTTAAAAATATTCTTCAGTGTGGAGTTTATTTACCTCATGTGAGATATAATTAAAAAAATATTACTTTAATCAAAGAAAATTTTATTCACTTTAGATATTTTATTATGCAGTATATTATTGTATTAAAATCAAATATATTTATCAAATTTAATTTCATAAAATCTAACTTATTTCAATTATCAATTGTAATCTTAAAAATAATAGCTACAGTTTAATTATTTTTAACCATTAATTATAACTACATTTAGATATTTTTTTATATAAAAAAGATAAATAATCATTTTGAACTTTTGTTATCAGAATTTCAATAAAGAACAAGACAGTGACATCCTAATATCCTACAATAGCACATTCCAACTAAAAGGTCGAGTACTTAGCAGAGTAGTTGTACATGAAACAACAATGATCAAAGATGCAGCCACGTATATGAAACAGGATATTATAAGATCATTAACAGCTAGAATTGATGTGCATAATAGAAGTTTATTGATAGAAGAACGTGAAGGTTTAGAAGGTGAAGTAAAACTAACATTAATTTTATAATTGTTAATACTTGTATTGATACATTTTCATAATTTGTTACAATTTTTGTTCAAAAGATATCGCTCTGTACAAGTTACCAAAACGAGTTTTAGTAGAATTACCTCGCAATAACATACCAATATCGGACTATTATACTTGTGATAATAAACCACAAGATACCGTATTTCTAATTAAGAGACTTTTAAATGTAGACATCCTAGAAGATGATGTTCAAACAGATGTAGAGGAAGTAGTTAGTAAGTATTGTTCATAATTTGATATCACTTGCGAGTTCCAAAACAAATATTACATTAGAAATGTTTAAATTAAAATAAAAACCAAATTTATTATATTTATATTTATAATAAGATTATATTTTATAATTTTTAGATAATACTTTTTCCACATAAATTATAAAATATAACAAAACTTAAGTAATTCTATAATCAATTATTAAAAATTTACATTTAATTTTCTTAAATAGATGCATCAGAATTATATCAGAATCTAGTTGAATCCATTTATTGTCAAAATAAAATAAAAACTATTTCAATGGACCAGTACAAAGAATCAATATTAAATAATCAGTTTGTATTATATACAGCAGGCATTATAGCAATAATAATTGCAATATTTTCAATTTTGTTATACCAACTTTATCCTCAAAAATAGTATTTATTATTATTTATTTTATAATTGAAATAAAATTTGCACATACATATATACTTGTACATTTAGACAGATTTTGTAAGATACTTAACTTTTCACAAGTATTGACATGCAATTGGTATAAACAACAAAAAAAAAGCAGTTTCCCTTGTTGAGTGATGTACGAATAGATTTTAAAAAACCAAATAATACGATTGAATCGTATAAACAAGTATTTAAAAAAATTGTTGTGTAATAGTACAGTTACTGTTATTTTTGTATTGTCTTATAACGATTTTTATAACTGTCAAAAAACTGGATATTGTACATATTTCCTAAAATTAAAATTATAGAACCTATTTTTTATTTGTACCTTATTACAATAAACAATCAACAGTCTGAAATAATGTAAATGTATAACAGTAATCCTGAAAGCATTTCTAATAACAGTTATATAATTAAAGGTACATAGAAATAAACTGAATTATCATTCTTTTAAATATGATAATTATATAATTTGTATAAAATATTTACATAAAAATTATATACACAAAGATTAATATATATTCAGAATAATTTACTCTTATGAGTTTTAACAATATTCTAATATTAATGCTTTCAATTATATATATCAATAAAAAGAAATTTAATACCTGCATTAAAAATTATGATAAATAAGTCATACGAAATGAAGGTATAATTATTTATCAGCGTCAAACCATATAATTAAATATAATCCATTCTACAAATAATTTAAAATATTAATTTTTTATCTCAAATAAAATTATTTATACAACTTACTTATTTTTATTTATTATAGTTTAATTACCAAACAGCATTTAGCCAGCTTTTAAAATACGCAAAAATCAGTCAACATCTAAAATTAAACGTTATTTTGTTAACACTAAATTCTCGCTTTCAACATTAAAAATATCTAGTCTAAAGATTGAAACAAAAATATTTTATTCAATATAACGCTGGATAAAACCTCTAGATCAGTTTACTTATTGCATTCAAACATTTATTCAATCAAATTATTTAACAATATTTACTTTCATCAATGATAAAAAAAGTCCTTTCAAAGTATATCCCAGAATCTGGAGCCTACGTTATTATATTAAAAAATATTTATACCAGCTAGCCGAATAAAATCTTGTCATGTTGCTGATCATTAAAAAAGGTCGAATTTTCGTTTGGAACAAGCCTTCTTATATATTATTCCATTCCTAGTAGGATTAGCAAAATTATTGAAAATCATAGATACTAAGTAACTTCAGATGATGAGGATAACAAGAACTTTATCGCTAGGAAAAATGTCCTACAAGCTTTACTGTAAAATAAACAACCGACCGAGACCGTCGAATGAATTTTCGATCAAATAATAATAATAATAAACAAAGTAATATTAATTTGCTTAAAGAATTATATAAATATAAAATGAAAGTCATTTTAGATACAGAATAAAAATTTGTTTCATTTATACTGACATTAGATTTTTTACCTAATTTACATTTGTTTTAACAGTGATTTATCATGGATATCATTTGTATTACATTGCGCTAAAAGTGCATTAAAAAAGTATAAAAAGTATTTGTACCCTCATTGTTGTGAGTTTTTATTTCAATTAATTTGTAAATTAAATTTTTGAAATAAAAATGCGTATAAAAATATTTGAAATATCAAAAACAAAATTTACTGTACATTAAATTTAGAATGAAAATTTGTAACAATCGTGTAATTATGCTGAGTAAAATACTAGTCGCATAAGATTTATCTAAACATAAAATAAACTTTCGTAATGTTTTAATACCTATTACTTGTTATTTAAATATAATAATTATACAGATAGTAACTAAATACGTACAATGAGTGTCCGATTATTAATATATATCATAAAATATTAAACAATATATTTCATTTTATATTATGCACTTTCATAACTTCATTATTTTTTTACATATAATAAGCATACTTAAATGCTTTGATAATAATAATGTTGGTTTTAACTATTTACACGCATATAGGAATAAAAATATATACGTCAATTTTAGGTAAGTAAAAATTTATTATATGTATATATAGTGTATTCAATTAAATTTGTATTTTATTGTAAAAAATTTTTTAAATTAATAAATTGAATATTCAATTGCAACTATTAAAAATTACTTGAAAATATTTTCATGTATAAATAGTTAAAAAAAACAGATAGACTTTTATTTTACAGTAAAAAGCGCAATATATGTAAGTTAAATGTATAAGAGTTCAACAGTGTATATCCAAAAGATTTTAATAATTGGTCAACAGAAGTTCATTGCCTGTTTAGACTAATATTTTGTTTTACTCTCAATATCAATTAGAGCAATTTATTTATTATAAATCTAACGTAACTCTTTACACTTTGTTATTATCTAATTTCATAATTCGTCTCTTTAACGAATGTTAGAATTAAGTCTTCTACTCCTAATTAGAAAATTTCAATGAACACAATTCTAATACTTTCACCTAACAAACTTAAATATGATAATCAAATATTTGCATATTATTTAACAAATATTTAATCATAGTAACAAATATTATACATATATATTTGATTTTTTTTTTTTTTTTAAATTTATTTAGACGTCATTTTGCATCTTATAGCTTCCATCATAAAATATTTTATACAATTTTTGTACAGTTGAAATGTTTATAATATATTTACGATTTACGTTTCTTCGGATTAACTGAACTTCTTTACGATATTAAAAATTTCATATATGAGAGACTATATCTACAATATCTTGCATGTTTTTTAATACTAAACTATCGTAAATCAGAAATTTGTAAAATGATATCGGTGGAAGACTAAGTACAATTAAGACAAAAGTATTAAAGTAATAAACCTATATATCATTTACTTTAATGCCGGAAAATGTAGCTAAAAAAGAAATGAAATTAATTCCAATCTTAAAATTATTAGGTGCTAGAATTGTTCAAGAAATATGTAAAGAAAAGTCATTTTTTATTCAGATATTTCTTATAATTATTTAAAGAATACATTCAGCCTTAATATAAAGCTTGTCCTTTCTATTTGCTTGTATTAAATATAAAAGATTTACTTAATTATTTAATTTCAATATTTCTAAGAAATTATTTTTCACTAAAAATTTTATCTAATATATACGATTTCTAAATGAAACCTTAACGTACATATTTTTAAAATTAAAATTATATATTTTCATTTAATTTTAAATGGTTCATGATTTGTACATATATTAATACGTGAAGGTATTGAAATTTTAACAATTTTAATAATAGAATCTTACTAGTAAGATGAATTTTTCTGTAGATTAAAATGTAAAAATATGTTTATAAAAATAACTTCATACAAGGTCATGGAATATAATCCATAAGGTTATAATAATCATCCTCTAATATCAAGTAGTGAAACTTTTTGTGCCTCAATTATTAAAAGCTCGTGATATTAAAAAAATAGTACACATTAATATAATATTAATCAAATATTGTACCACTTTAAAGTTATAATTATGACATATTACTTTTTAATTTACAAAAAAATTTATACTGTAATTAAATCAAATCAAAAGATACATAATAAAATTTTCAAATACATTTTGAAAATTTAAGTCTGGTAAATTTAAATAAGGATAAATTTCTGAACTCTTTATTAATTAATTGCAACGGTAGACTTTGATAAAAAAAATAAAATAATTAAATAGTAAAAATTCTAATTTGCTATCTTTCAAAAAATAAAATTGTTAAATCTTCAAAATATAAGCAGTAATGTTAGAAAATAAAGAGATGTAGAGAATCACTCGCATCTTCGAAGCTTTTATACTCGTTTAGTTACTGAACTTCTTACTTATTTTCTTCAAAATCACTAACATTAAACTTTCGATTATTGCATAACAATATATTACTGACCATATAAATACACGTACGTAACACCATTTTTAAATAATAAATGCTACTGAAGAATCTAATGAATCTAATTCTGGACAACTAACAAATAACCTCTAGAAGTAGGTAAAAATAATTATATAATTATCACCATTTGTTAAGGTTTTATCCTTATTATAAATGCAACAATGGTTAGATAACAGAAGAACAATTAATTTGTATATATCAGAATGTTGAATGTTACAAAAAGTAGTCTCGATATACGAATGAATGATGAAAAACAGTGAAAAACTTTAAAAACAAATTTACACAGCTATGTAACTTTAGCAGTTTGTATCCACTTAATAATTGTATTGAGTAATCGAAGTCCTAATTATTTTCAAATCTCATATTCCAGATTATACTTTACATCTATATATTATTCTTCAAATAATTCTCTATTAAAAAAGTTATTTTTCTATTTGCTTCACAACTGATGCATAAAATATATTTTAAAATTATAAAAATTATCATGTTGGAATGACTAGGACCAATGTAGAATGTACATGTTTCAATGCTATCTAGTGTTCTATAGAATTTCAAATTAAGCAGATAATATTCTTGTCCATCTTTCACAAAGAAAAATATATGCGTCTTAATGAAAAATGCATTTAAAATATTTATCGGCCTCAATTAATGGCGCATTTAATTTGTTAATAATTTATTAATATATAATTTTCGTTATCAAAATAAAATAATTTAATGAAAATGATGACAGCTTTAATAAAAACAATTTAAAACAGAGTTATCTTTTTGAAGCAATTAAAAAGATATTTATAAACTTTTCTACGATATTCAGAATAAAATTCTGAATCCAAATAAAAATTAATCAAATAATAAACTGTGCGTTTGTTATCTAATATTTCGTATTCAAAAAATTCATATCTACCTATTGTAAAAATAATAAACTATTCGACTTCAAAATTATATTTCACATCTACAATATTCCATTCGCATTCAGTAATTTATAGTATTTCACGCAAATATTTTGGGAATAAAATATTTGTTAATAATTTGTATTCCATCAATAAATATACTGTAAAAATATGAAGAAGATTATAGAATGTGGCGATAACTAAAGTGAAAGCTACTTCGAGTATAATAAAACTAGTTCATGAAAAATTTTTGTTCTGTGCGTAAATAAATACGTGTGACGTAATGAATAGCAAGTACATTCTATGACAATCATTGCAATTAAAAGAGAATGAAGCGGAGAATCAGAAAACAACCAGATCGAGCCAATCATCCCGGCCAAAGAAGCTCCGTTAGGGCATATCGCCCATCCCTCGTGTTCAAGAAAATTTTCTAATCAAGGCGCACGTAATAGAAACATCACGTGGTATCGCAAAA